>SJYA01002872.1:1052502-1163381 GCA_006410615.1 Neotragus moschatus
GCCATGATCCACAAAAAAAAAAAAAAAAAAAAAATAGCCAAATTGGAAGCAAAAGTAATATCCTGATATATACTGTGTAAAAGAAACCTACATTAAGTATCTAAGGATTTTGGAGCTTAGAAGTTAATGGATGTAGAAAAATAAATGATTCAAAACTAAACTAAAGAAAACTGGAATAGCTCTACTAATTTCAGACCAGGTAGATTTCAGATCAATGGAAATTGTTAGGAATGAGGGGCATTACATGATAAAAATGAGTCAGTTCTGTAAGAAACATAATCCTGCATGAGTACACACTCAAAAACAGAAGTTCAAAATTTATAAAGTAATGAGTTGATATATTAGAGAGGAGAAATGAGACACATCTATTAATTTATTTGAAGACTTTAGCAGTTTTCTCTGATAACTGATACAACATGTAAGGAGTAAATTAGTGAGGGTTACGAATGACCTGAACAGCATTCTCAACTACCTTAACTGACATATTAGAAAAGGGAAAGAAACTGTAGTCACTCAGTCATGTCTGACTCTCTTGCAACCCCATGGACTATAGCCCACCAGGCTCTTCTGACCATGGGATTCTTTCTCTAGGCAAGAATACCAGAGTGGGCTACCATGCCTTGCTCCAGGGGATCTTACCCACACTGGGATCCAACCCCAGGTCTCCTGCATTGGAGGCAGATTCTTTTTTTTTTTTTTGCCTTTTATTTATTTTTTTTTCCGTCTCAGGTGTACATGAGTTCCCAGTCTTGAATGGAGGCAGATTTACCCTCTTAGACATCAGGGAAGCTAATAGAATACCCCATTTAATAAAACAGGAAACATTCTTCTCAAGTTCACAGAAAATATTATCCAAATAGAAAATTTTCTGTCCCATAACACATATCCTAAATGAACTTTTAAATAGAAAACATATAACATATGCTCTTATACTGGGTACTTGAATTAAGATATGTATCAACAATAGAAAGGGCTTCCCAGGAGACACTAGTGATAAAGAACCTGCCTGCCAATCCAGGTGACATAAGAAACACGGGTTTGGTCTCTGGGTTGGGAAGATCCCCTGGAGGAGGGTGTGGCAATCCACTCCAGTGTTCCTGCCTGAAAAATCCCCATGGACAGAGGAGCCTGGCGGGCTGCAGTCCATGGGCTCACACAACTGAAGTGACTTAGTCCAGGCACAGAACACATCACCAATAGAAATAAATCTAACAGTCTCCCAAAATTCAGAAAGTAAACACACTTCTAAATAATGCATGAGTCGAAAAAGAAGTCTCAGAGAAACTACAGAAAAATTCTTTGAAGTAAATGAAAGTAAAAATATAACATCTCAAAACTTGTGGAATGCAGCTCACTCAGTTCTTACAGGGAATTTTTATAATACTAAATGCACGAATCCGGGAAGAAGAACTACAACTAATCACCCTTAGCTTTTACCTTAGGAAATTAGAGAAAGAACCTGTTCAATCTCGTACACGTGATTGAAACACTCATGATGCCATTTCTTTCAAGCACATCACTATGTGCCCCTCTTGATGATATGTTTGAGAGGACAAGATGGGGTAGTAAGCAATGCTTGATTCATCCTATGCATTTTTTAACTGAGGGGATTAATGGTTGTGTTTTCAAGAAAACATTTTGAAAGACAAAAATAATGTGATATTATTGAAGCAACTGCAATGTGAAACTCTGACCCTCGCACTCCAGAACAGGCCTTTTGATATCTTACCTTCAAATGAAATTCAGCCTCGGGAAGTTCTCTCTATAGATTCTCACTGTGGCAGAAAACACTGTTAAAAGCAAGTTTGACTCTTATGTGTGTATTAAGTGCTGCCTAACTTAAAGGATTTATCTCTTTAGGGAATAAAAAGAAAAAAAAAAAAAAAAAGACATTTTGGTTTTCAGGTCCACACAGATCCCTTGAGGACAGGACACTGTTTTTCTCTCTCCAGCATCAGCAATGAGCCTGAAAAGTATCTGTCAGGCAATAAGTACCTGGGGAATACGTATGCCAATTTCTATTTATCCTGATTTCTCACTTAGAGCATTAAGAGCAGGTCTATGACATTAGTGACATTTTGAAAACACTCTCCCTAGGGTAGTAGCAGTCTTGTCAGCTGCACAGGAAGGTGCCTAACTTTATGAGAAAATCATGGGAAGTACAAAATATATCTAATCAAATTGTATCAAATGTGCCTTCTTAGGTATTAGTTTCAACACTACCATCTACTGATGTCACTTGCAAGATTTCCGATTATTCTCTCAATATACACAGCTGATATGATTCATTTCTTTTATTAATCAATGATACTCCTCACATTAGATAAACAACATAGTACCATATTATGCAAATCATACCACTAAGCAACCCAATATAGTAACATACTCGTTAATGGCAAAGAAATATGAAATAAAGAGAAATTATTCTTCAAAGTGAAGTCAAATAGGTTTGATAAATACAACTTAATTTTAGTCTTTTGATTGATGTTTTGCTGATATGTGGCACACTGCATCTTGGTACAGGAGAAAGGCTTTGTAACTGGGGATAACTTTTTTTTTTTTTAATTGCATAAAACTCATTAGAATTGGAACTATAAACATATTGCTTCTCTGGTGGCTCAGCAGTAAAGAATATGCTGCCAATGCAGAACACATACATTAAATTGCCGGGTCAGGAAGATCTCCTGGAGGTGGAAATGGCAACCCCCTCCAGTCTTCTTGCCTCAGAAATCCCATGGAAAGAGGAACCTGGCAGGCTACAGTCCACGGGGTCCCAAAGAGTTGGATACAACTTAGCGTCTAAACCACAACAACATAAATATATTTAGTTCAGTTCAGTCACTCAGTAGTGTCCAACTCTTTGTAACCCCATGAATTGCAGCATGCCAGGCCTCCCTGTCCATCATCATTTCCTGGAGTTCACTCAAACTCATGTCCATCAAGTCAGTGATGCCATCCAGCCATCTCATCCTCGGTCGTCCCCTTCTCCTCCTGCCCTCAATCCCTCCCAGCAGCAGTCTTTTCCAATGAGTCAACTCTTCGCATGAGGTGGCCAAAGTACTGGAGTTTCAGCTTTAGCATCATTCCTTCCACAGAACATTCAGGGTTTATCTCCTTGCAGTCCAAGGGACTCTCAAGAGTCTTCTCCAACACCACAGTTCAAAAGCATCAATTCTTCAGTGCTCAGCTTTCTTCACAGCCCAATTCTCACATCCATACATGACCACTGGAAAACCCATAGGCTTGACTAGACAGACCTTTGTTGGCAAAATAATGTCTCTGCTTTTCAATATGCTATCTAGTTTTGTCATAACTTTCCTTCCAAGGAGTAAGCGTCTTTTAATTTCATGGCTGCAGTCACCATCTGCAGTGATTTTGGAGTCCCAAAAGATAAAGTCTGACACTGTTTCCACTGTTTCCCCATCTATTTCCCCTGAAGTGATGGGGCATAGTATAAGGTGTATATATACACTGTATATATTAATGCTGTGGTCTTTACATTTATCCTTCCAATAAATTCTGTCCTTAAAGCTTTTCATGTACCAGTCATATTTGAGGAAGCTGATTGAAATGGTGACTTTTGGAGTCAGCACACATCGTCTTAATATTCCTATTAACACATGAGCCATCTGGCATACTGCAATTTCCCTGAAAACTAAGGCTCTTTCTTCCTATTTTCTGTTTACTTTAGCTGGAGCACATTTGTTTATTTTTTTTCTTTGACAGTGAAACAGTTACATTTAAAAATAAAAACATTAAGTCAGGTTTTTATGAAAACAGAAAAACAATACGAAGTGAGGTGAAAAATATTTTCACTAATTTAAAGCTTTCTCTGAAAACAGAAGGCCGTGAATTTTAAATTCTGTTTATAAAGCTCACTTTCAAAATAATGTTATTTGACTGAAAGAAAATTCTTGGCCATAGCCTCTAAATTTTTTAATATTCATGTTTTGCTATTTATTTTCCTTAATCTTATTTCTTTTCTCTGCTTATTATTAAACATAACTTCCTTATTCACATCTTTGCTGTTATTATTTAGTGGCTAAGTCATGTCCAACTCTTTGTGACCCCACAGACTGTAGCCTACCAGGCCCCTCTGTCCATGGGATTTCCCAGCCAAGAATACTGGAGTGGGTTGCCATTTTCTTCTCCAGGGGATCTTCCCAACCCAGAAGTTAAACCCACATCTCCCACAGAGCAGGCAGATTCTTTGCTGATTGAGCCACCAGGAAAGCCATGTCCACATCTTATACTTTTCTATTTTTTCTCTAATTGATCTTCACATTGAGTTCTATAATTTGGGTTCATTATTAAAAACTGGAAGCATTTAGTATCTTTATAATTAGTTAAGTCTGCTCTTTGCCTAGAAATGCAATGGATAGTATTCATGGGTTTACTAAATAGATGATTTCAAGATCCCTGATTAGACACCACCAACCTACCTTCACGCGAATTTTAAAAGTACATCTGTTTCTCAAGAAAACTTTATTTTTCCTCTCAGAAAGTTATCACAGTACAGGGGCTTTGCTTACACAAGATATTTTGTTGTCATGTGTTAGAACGTATGATAAATCAACAGATCACTAGGGTGTGAACAGCCTCCCCAGGGGTTGTGAATTTTAGTTGGGTTCTTCAATTCAACCTTCCATTTTCATACTTTACAGTTCTGTTTCCTGAATGACTTTTATTAAGTCACTGAGTTTTTCAGGTATACCAGTTTCTATTTTTTCCCACTTCTATAAATTTAGTTCTAACACTTATTTTGTACTTCTGAATCTTGACACTATTTGTTTATTTCAACACCTTTAACATCTTGCTCTATTTTTTCTCCTATTATCTTTATTTCACAGATACTTGTATCTTAAGAATCATCTTCTAGGCATTATGTGGAATATTTTATGAATATTAGTTCATTATTCAATAATAAATCTTACCTGGTGACTTAGCTGATGACCTAACTAAAAGACTGTGATGAAACACACTGAAGATGACACACACAGAAAGTTGGAAAAATACACTATGTTCAGATACCGGCTCTGCATTATTAAAATGAGCACACTACCCAAGGCAATCTACAGATTTACTACAATCTCTATCAAAATATCAACGGCATTTTTCACTGAACTAGAACAAAACAATTTTCAAATTTTTATAGAAACACATAAGACTCCAAATAGTCAAAACAGTCCTGAGAAAGAATATAGCTGAAGGTATCAATAACCTCAGATGACACCACCCTTATGGCAGAACGTGAAGAGGAACTAAAAAGCCTCTTGATGAAAGTGAAAGAGGACAATGAAAAAGTTGGCTTAGAGCTCAACATTCAGAAAACGAAGATCATGGCATCTGGTCCCATCACTTCATGGGAAATGGATGGGAAAACAGTGGAAACAGTGAGAGACTTTATTTTGGGGAGCTCCAATATCACTGCAGTTGGTAATTGCAGCCATGAAATTAAAAGACATTTACTCCTTGGAAGGAAAGTTATGACCAACCTAGACAGTATATTAAAAAGCAGAGACATTAGTTTGCCAACAAAGGTCTGACTAGTCAAGGCTATGGTTTTTCCAGTGGTCATGTATGGATGTGAGAGCTGGACTATTAAGAAAGCTGAGTGCTGAAGAATTGATGCTTTTGAACTATAGTGTCAGAGGAGACTCTTAAGAGTCCCTTGGACTGCAAGGAGATCCAACCAGTCCATCCTAAAGGAGATCAGTCCCGGGTGTTCATTGGAAGGACTAGTGCTGAAGCTGAAACTCCAGTACTTTGGGCACCTGATGCGAAGAGCTGACTCATTGGAAAAGACCCTGATGCTGAGGAAGACTGAGGGCAGGAGGAGAAGGGGACAACAGAAGATGAGACGGCTGGATGGCATCACCAACTCAATGGACATGAGTTTGGCTAGACTCTGGGAGTTGGTGATGGACAGGGAGGCCTGGCATGCTGCAGTTCATGGAGTTGCAAAGAGTCAGACACAAATGAGTGAGTGAACTGAAACTGAAAACTGAAATCATACCTCTTAAGTTCACACTATGCTACAAAGCTACAGTAATCAAACCGTATGATACTGACACAAAAACAGATCGGGATCAATGGGGGAAAAAAAAGGGAACCCTGAAATAAATCCATGCACTGATAGTCAATCAATGCCTGACAAAAGAGGCAGGAATATACAATGGAGAAAAGACAGTTGCTAATCACCAGGGAAATGCAAATCAAAACCACAATGGGATATCACCCCTCACCTGTCAGAATGGCCATGATCAAAAAGAAAACAAACAACAAATGTTGGTGAGGATGTGGAAGAAAGGTAACCCTCTTACAGTGTTGCTGGGAATGTGAATTGATTCAGACACCATGGAAAAAAGCATATGCGTTCCTCAAGTAACAACAAGGAGAAATCTGTATGATCCAGTAATTCCACTCCTGGGTATACAGCCAAAGAAAATTAGAACACTAATTATGAAGAATACAGAAACCCCAATGTTCACAGCAGCATTATTCACAATAGTCAAGATATGGAGGCAATGTACGTGTCCATCAACAGATGAATGGATAAAGATGTGAAACACACACACACACAGTGGAATGCTACTCAGCCACAAAAAGAAACGAAGTTACAGTCTTTGCAGCAACCTGGATAGACTTGTATGGTGTTATGCTTAATGAAATGTCAGACAGTGAAAGATACTGATACATGTAGAACTGAGTCACTTTGCCATACAACAGAAATCAGCACATCATAAATCAACTATACTTCAATAAAATTTTTTTAAAAAAGACAATTACTGTATGTTACCACTGACACATGGAATCTAAACGAAACTAATGAATATAACAAAAACAAACACTCACAGATATAGAGAATTAGGGATAGCCATTGAAAGAGAGAAGGGGAGGACAGGAAAGGGGGAGGAGATTAAGGATGCCCACTGACTATGCATAAAGCAAACAAGGTCCAGAGATACACTGTGCAACAGAGGGAACATAGCCAATATTATATAATAACTATAAATGGATCATCATTTATAAATATTTGAATCTCTATGTTATACACTGGAAACTAATATTATACATCAACAATAACTCAATAAAAAATTTTATAATAGCTGAAAACTAGATTAGTAACTTATCAATTCCAAACTTAGGCCAATTTCAATGAAATAATAAAGTATCTGTTTTATAAGTAAAATTCTAGTAGAGATAAATGCTAGTGACAAGAGGTAAAAGTGATATCCAAAAGTGATTAAATAGCCTTTTTATATGTGTAAACAGAAATCCCAGATATGTTGCAAAAGGCAGAAAATAAACTGTCATTTTTTCATATACATTATACTTGTCAAAATAATATAGCTTTATTTTGTATGATTTTTCATATACATTTGTCAAAATAATATAGCTTTGGTATTTCTGACAAATATTTGAAATGTTAGAGTAACATTCATATTATTTTGGAATACCAAACTCTAAGTCTCCACAAGAAGACGTAATATATGAGTCTCTTTTTGTATTTTTACAGCTGATCCTCCTCACAAAGGCTCTAAACTGGATATGCTGTCTCTTAAATAATGATGTAGGGCATTTTCACATACACAGAAATTTCCCATCAAAAATTTCATGGTATTTCCCAGAATTTCAAGTGTTATCCTTTTAAAATATGTAATATATCCTGAAAGGCCTAATTGGAAATGTGTGGATTCATAGAAATATGTGATTAATGTCAAAAATGATTCAAATATTAGCTTTATGCTCATCTTCAAACATCTCCTTATGCTAAGCAGCATGGTGTAGAGTGGCAAATTGAGTAGCATTGAGTGGTTAAGCCATTCAGTGTTACATTTTTAATATCCTCTTTTCTCATTACACTCATTAGTGTTATTACAACTGTTCTTTGAAATCACTAAAAACAAATGTACCTGATTTTTTCTCATTATTATTTGTTTTTAAGGGACAAAAAATGATGGAAATATGATGGGAAAAATCAGTTCAGTTCAGTCGCTCAGTTGTGTCCAACTCTTTGTAACCCCATGAATCACAGCACACCAGGCCTCCCTGTCCATCACCAACTCCCAGAGTTCACTCAGACTCACGCCCATCGAGTCAGTGAAGCCATCCAGCCATCTCATCCTCTGTCGTCCCCTTCTCCTCCTGCCCCCAATCCCTCCCAGCATCAGAGTCTTTTCCAATGAGTCAACTCTTCGCATGAGGTGGCCAAAGTACTGGAGTTTCAGCTTCAGCATCATTCCTTCTAAAGAAATCCCAGGGCCTATCTCCTTCAGAATGGACTGGTTGGATCTCCTTGCAGTACAAGGGACTCTCAAGAGTCTTCTCCAACACCACAGTTCAAAAGCATCAATTCTTTGGTGCTCATCTTTCTTCACAGTCCAACTCTCACATCCATACATGACCACTGGAAAACCATAGCCTTGACTAGACGGACCTTTGTTGGCAAAGTAATGTCTCTGCTTTTGAATATGCTATCTAGGTTGGTCATAACTTTTCTTCCAAGGAGTAAGCATCTTTTAATTTCATGGCTGCAGTCACCATCTGCAGTGATTTGGGAGCCGCCAAAAATAAAGTCTGACACTGTTTCCACTTTTTCACCATCCATTAAGTAGTTGCACGTTCACTAATTGATTGCTATTGCTATTGATATTCCATGGGTGCCATTGTATGAAAGACTTATTTCTTTGGGAAAAAATATAACAACACTAACAAGAAATTCTGTAGCAAGAAAAAATAAAACCCATAAGGGTCAGTTAAGGTGATGATTCATAGTCAAGAAACTGACATTTCCACTTCTTGCTCTGATGGAATAGCTTGTTGCTAACCACTGTTCTTATCAAACAAAACAGGAAAATACAGTAACAATTGGGAAGAGGGACTCTGCATGGTTAATGACATCTGAATATGTTATCAACCTTATTACTTGGAGAGGCAAAGTTAAGTAAACCCACACTGATGTACCATTGCATATTATCAGAATGCTGCTGCTGCTGCTGCTACTGTTAAGTTGCTTCAGTTATGTCTGACTCTGTGCAACCCCATAGAGGGCAACCCACCAGGCTCCCCCATCCCTGGGATTTTCCAGCAAGAATTCTGGAGTGGGTTGCCATTTACTTCTCCAACGCATGAAAGTGAAAAGTGAAAGTGAAGTCACTCAGTCGTGTTTGACTCTTAGTGACCCCATGGACTGCAGCCTACCAGGCTCCTCTGTCCATGGGATTTTCCAGGCAAAAATACTGGAGTGGGTTGCCATTGTCTTCTCCGCTATCAGAATGAGTGAAATACAAAAATGAAAATAGCAGGTATGGATGAAGATGTGGAACAATGAGGATGCTCATAAAATAACGTCTTTATAGACTAAACACAGTCAAGTATCACTAATTTCATGTTTTGATCTAGATGAGTTGCTTTGAAAATGTGTTTGCCGATAGATGTTTATACACACCATGTCCAAGACATTCTACTTTTATAAACTCAACAGAAGTGGGCGGTATCATATATATGGAATGAAAAGGGGGAGAAAGGCGTTACTCATCATTGGCCAAAGCCAGAAAAAATTCAAAAAGACTAGGTATATGTAACATATTCCTGTGATGCAGTAACCAATGAGAATAAAACACTGACTGGCACACACAGAACCATGAATCAATCTCACAAACATAATACTGAGAGGGGAAGAGCCATACCCAAAAGAGGACAGACTGTGTCACCCCATTTACATAAAACTCAAAAACAGAAAAACAGAATTGATGATGGTGAAAGTAGGTCTAAGGGCCATATGGCTGACAGTCAGCTCAGGGGCACTCTCCATGGTGCTGAACCTTATCATTCCTGAGCTGAGTACTAGCTCTTATTGGTGCATTTAATGTGTATACATTTCAATTAAAATAGATTTCAACAAAAAATAAAATAAATCTTACAAATTTGTCAAAATCCCAGCGTTTTGCCCTGTGTGAACACTATAATCTTCCTCAGTTAACACTTTTAATACATTGTAGAACTGGATGCATCCACAGCTAGAAGGCGAACTATTTAGTTTGTGTCTCTAATTCTCAGGCTTCTGAAATAGTTACAGTGACGCCTGGATCAGGGAATCTTAAACGTCAAAGAAAAGCAGTAAAGGAGGCCTTCAATATATTCTTTCCACATATTTTGTCTTGTTTTCTCATCTTGTAGTTTTTATCTTTATTCTTACTTTTCTCTAGTGATTTGCAATATATACATTCAAATCAGCCTGATAGCTAATTTTAAGGCCTTAAACAATGTATCTGAACATAAATTACTCTAATTGTAAATAGTAAGAATGAAGCATTATTTGCTATTTCTCACCCCTGTGAGATAAATAACTCAGCTCTATTTCCTCCATTTTATCCTCTAAAATTTAATTTCTCAAACGCTATTTTGATAATATTGCAATGATCAAGTCACTCTATTTTACATTTTATTTTTAGTTTATTATTATTATGGCATTATGTATTTTCCTTTAAATATTTCAGTTATATTTTCTGACTGCATTTTTCAAAAATAGTTTATCACTTCACAAATCTTAAACTCTTGCCTTTGTACCATCTTTCAATTTACTGTAATTTTTCTTTTTATTATTCTTAAAGTAATAGTTTTCATTAAATATCCATGAGTTGTTTATATTCTAAATTGTATGACTCAAGGCTTTTTTCCCCTATTTTCTTAGCCAGGAAAATTAACTTAGTGTATGTTGATATTTAGGTCAAATATTTCTAATTCAATCTTTCTAAAGACAGTATTTCTTTTCAAAATATCCAAAATCTGTAGAAAATCTTATTCTTAAAAAAATTCTGAGTATTTGTAAGATTTGTTTTACATTGCTGAATTAGAAACAATTTGAAGGAAAAATTATATAAATGTTAATTGTGCCACTGAAGTTCAAGTAAGCATAAAGTGCTAACAAAAGGATTGTGTACAGAGGAGGCTGATTTAAAAAACACACCAATCACAGTGCAGAAATAAAGTGTTCTATGAAAATCTGAGTAAAATAAGATAAATGCATTTAGCTATTAATGATCTCCTCAAAATAAAATCAGGAGTTTTCATACCTTCATACTTTCAGTTCCAGTATTATTTTGCAAAATATTTTGGGTGAAAAATCTTGACATAAAATCTTAAAACAAAGAATTTCAGTCATCTACAAAAACTATAGAGTCAGGTATTTCACATGACATGTTAATCTGTGTTATATGGTAATATGACATAATTAAGATGCTGTATATTTTAACAAATTATGACATTATAATTTTTAATGCAAGCTGGTTCAAAACCGTATGTATCATCATAAGCTTCATGCATCTACACACGTAAATCTTGTTATCCTGATAAAGTGATATTCTGAGACAAAACTTACCATAGACCTGTGATCTCCCATAAGATACGGATATAAGCACACAATTTCACCCATGAATAGTCAGTGCAAATCATAAAATCATTTAAAAATGTTTGAGCTTCTATGTGCCAAAACCTTTGTTCCGTTAGGAAAATATAAAGATGAACACAATGCAGAAAATCTTCTCAAAAGGTTTAATCCAAACATGCATGTAAAAAGCAAACAAAATAGTGGAATAAATGTCCTCATGTAAACAATAATAGTGATAACATAGGTGTCATTTTACAAGACGAGAAAATAGAAGCACAAAGAGAGGGTTGTAACTTCCTGATACAAAGTATCCTGCAGGACCAGTTTCAAGACTGAAACTCTGGAGTTCAGGGTCCCACCTACTACAGTAAAAGTGCAAGTGTGAGTAGTTCTTCCCTGTTTGACTCCTTGCGACCTCTTAGACTGTAGCCCACCAGGCTCCTCTGTCCAGCACTTTTGCTTGAAATGCTATGATGCCAAGGGTACAAAAGGCTCTCATAACCCATCTTCCAGATTCCAATGTTCCTAGCAAATATGATCTCGGAACTACTCAGGAAAAATGAGGCATTAGCAAGAAATAAAGATCTCCCCATTTTAAAAAAATATGGAAACATTTTAAACACTGTTATATGCTCCAAAGAAGCAGTCTAATCTCCCTAGAGATTAGATTAGAGATGATGGACTTGGAGCAGGTGAATATACAACAGAGAAATGGGACCAAATACAAATGAAGCAAGAACAGAACAACATAACTAAGATAGGACAATTATCCTAAAGTTGATTTAACTTTTTCAAGATGTAGAATATTTAGAAAAGTTCTGCTTTATCCTAGTTGTTACATTGATACATTTTAAATGTGTAGTCTCTGTCCTCTTATTAAAGAAGTGTTTCAATTTTTTAAATGATATCCTTTAATTATCACCTACTAACTAAATCAAAATAATCTGTGTTCCTATTCTCTTACCTTTCCCACGTGAATTATAGCTATTTTGTCACAAGCACCGCATTTGCACATCAAAGTCTCCCAGCATTGATCCCACTTGTTTTAGTTTAGATGTTTATTAAGCATGTATCATCTGTCCTTTTGCAGGGATATTCCCAGTCATTAGTTGGTTGCAGGAAGCTCCTTCTGGGTCAAATTTCTTCTGAAAGTGCTTATGGATAAAAGTTTTCCTAACTTCTTACATTCTGAACTTTTATTCCCTTACTCTGGCAGTATAATAAAGTACATTTGGTTTCATTTTTTGTTTTACAGCCTTAAATTCCCCTTTTTGCTTCTCTTCCCCTTCACCACCCCAAAGGATGCCTCTCTTTTTCCTTTGTGCCTCTTTTTCTCCCCAAGAAGGTCTGCATTTCAATGACCGCTGCTTCAAATGGCAGGTCTTTCAACTCCCTTCCTGTAGACCCTGCGCTCATCTAGAGCTCACTTATTTTAGAATTTTCAGACTCAAGGTACACTTGCTCTCTGACAGTGATTTTAGACAAGTCTGAGACCCACCGCCAGCTCCTTCTCCCTTCTCCCAGTTTTGCTCAGGGTAGGAGGGCGAAAGACTAGAAGGGATGGCTGGCTGGAATGTGATGGGTTCATTTTGATGTATATATAAAATAGTTACCTTGAAGTTTAGGCATTTTCTGATTCTAACTATGCTGGGGTTTGTAATTTTATTTTTCCTCCTTGTTCTTCTATTTTATTTCTGGACTTCTATTGATTTCAACATAGTAATCACAGTAATTTTCAAATTCCTGTCTGTAATTCTCATATACCTCAATAAAGATGGGGGAAAGGGAAGGATTTTGGTTCTTCACATTGTTCTCAGATCCTCCCAATAGTACATCTTTAACTCCTAAACACCATATTACTGCAAGAAATTTTACTTCATTTTGTAGAAGTCAGCTGAATTTTTTAAGCCTTCTACAGGAAGCTTCTGAATCTAGCAAGTATGTGGAGCACACAAGTAGCCTTGTGTCTGAGAACTCTCACATCTCTGATTTTGGACAAAAGCTCTAATGATTCCTGTCTTAAAATAGAAGCTTTCTGCTTTGTTCAAACCCAGATTCAGAGGGCCTAGCCTATGTCAGATCAGCAAATGATCCTAATTCAGGTAACATCTCTCTGAACTGTTTATATATATGGTTTATTTTTTTTTCCTTCCTCCAGATTTTCTCCATATTTTCTTGCTGCAAACTAGTTCACTCTGCTAGAAATAAACCATTTTTATTTTTTAGTCACCCATTTAAAGTCACCAGCTTCAACTAACAAAACAAAAACTACAGAACACCTAGGAATAAATCTAATAAAAAATTATGCAAGACCCATAAATAGAAAGTTATAAAGCTTTACTGAAAACTTTAAGAAATAAATAGAACAGTTACTGACACTTTATCAGGGAAACTCAAGACCATAAAGACATCAATTCTAAGTTTATGAATATGCTAAATGAAATTTTAATCAAAACCATAACAAGGATTTTATTGAAGTTATCAATATTAAACTTAGATTGAAAGAGCAAAAGAAAAAGCAGAGCAATAGCCATAGAAGGAAAAAGAGAGAAGAGAAATTAAGAGCCTTTAGTGTTATAACAAATAAAACCTAGAGCTACTGGTCGGCACATAGTAGAGACAACCTACAAAATGGGAGAAAGTACTTACAAACTGCAAATTTACATCTGAGAAGGGGTTAATATCCAAAACACATAAGTGGCTTAAATATCTCAATAGCAAGAAAAAAACCTTAGTTCAAAAATGGGCAAAGGACCTCAACAGACATTTAGGAAAAGACATACAAATGGTCTGGCTTCCCAGGTGGGGCAGTGGTAAAGAATCTGCCTGCTAATGAAGGAGATGTGAGTTCAATGCCTGGATCAGGGAGATCCCTTGGAGGAGGAAATGGCAACCCATTCTAGTATTCTTGCTTGGAAAATTCCATGGACACAGGACCTGGCATGCTTCAGTTCATGGGGTCACAAAGAGTTGGACACAACTGAGCACACACGTACACACACACAAATGGTCTACTGGTATACAATAAAGTGGTTACCATCACTAATCATCAGAGAAATGAAGTTCAGAGCAACAATGCAATACCACTGCACACCTTTCAGAATAGTTGCTACCAAAACTGCAAGAGAACAGGTGTTGATGAAGGCATGGAGAAAAGAGGAGCCTTGTACACTGTTGGCAGAAATATAAACTGGTAGAACCATTATGTCAAAAAAAAAAAAAAAAAAGATTTCTTTAAAAATTAAAAAAAATAGAACTACCATATAATCTGGTGCTTTCCTGGGTAGGTATTCAAGCAGAATGAAATCAGAATCTGGAGGAGTTATCTTTCAACATTCACTCCAACATTGTTCATAAGAGCCAACATGTGAAAAGAACCTATGTGTCTGTTGATAAAGAAATAAAGAAAATGTGATTTGTCCTTGTGTGTACATATAGGCTTATGATTCAGCCATAAGAAAGATGGAAATCCTGTTATTTGCAACAATGTGCAAGAACCTGGAGAACATCATGCTAAATTAAATAAGCCAGACATGGAAAGACTAATCATATATATAATATTTAGAACCTAAAAGTATATATAGAATCTAAAAATGCAGAAGCAGAAGAGAATAGTGGTTGTCAGGAGCCTGGGTGAGGGAAATAGGGAGATGCTGATGAAAGGGTACAGAGTTTTAGTTATACAGGATGAATATGTACCAGAGATCTTATGTAGGGCATGGAGACTCAAGTTAAAAATTATGACTTGAAATCTACCAGGAGAATAGATCATAAATATTATCTCACACACAGATACGTAACTATGAGAAGTGATAGATATGTTAATTAGCTGGATAGTGGTAATCATATTACCATGTATACCAAAACATCAGATTGTATACTGTACATATGTACTACATATTGTATGAAATTGCTTTCCTGGCTGTTGCATTCAGAATAAACTAAAAGGCAGGAAAGTGAGTGAAAAAGTGAAGTCACTCAGTCATGTCTGACGCTTTGCGACCAGGCTCCTCTGTCCATGGGATTTTCCAGGCAAGAGTACTGGAGTGGGTTGCCATTTCCTTCTCCAGGAGATCTTCCTGACCCAGGGATCGAACCCAGGTCTCCTGCATTGTAGGTGGACGCTTTATCGTCTGAGCCACCAGGGAAGTGGCAGGTAACAAAAACCAATTAGGAGGCCATTGCAGCAACCTAGATGAGAAGTGATGGAGGTTTACAAGGGAATGATTGGGGAAGTGAAAAGTGGTCAGATTCTGGATTTATTTTGAAGCCAACAGAATTGACTTCTGATGAGATACGGCACATACAGAGTCAAGGAGGAAACCTAGGTATATTTGGCCTGAAAACTTAAAAAAAAAAAACAAAGAAGCTTATATTACCTGCTGAGATGAAGAAGCTCTGAAAGAGTGAATTTGGCTGACAGAGTATCAAGATTTCACTTTTGGATATATTCAATATGCACTACCTCTAGCCACCCCAGGAAAAATGCCAAGTATAGATTGAGTCTGGAGTTCAAGGGGAGGTTTGCTCTAAAGGGATCAGTTTGGAAACCATTAACACACAGATACCGGTTAAAGGCAAAAAGCTGAAGGGGATTCCCAATGGAATAAGGTAGACAAGCATGGCAGTTGAGAAAATACCAGTAAAATGTATTTAATGGGGAAGGCTTGGGCATTAGGGAGAAAAGTCGGAAAGCTTAGCTTTCTGAAAACCAAATGCAGAGAGCATTTCAAAGGAGACCAAATTGATCAATTACGCCAAATGCTGCTAATAGTTCAAGTGAAACGAGCACTGAGAATCAGAGGGAGGGGAAAATCACTAGACTGATGTTCATACATAAATTCAAAGACATGGGATCTAGTGCCCAAGTGCAGGAATCAGCCCTACAAAGAAGCAAGGATGTTTCACCTTTCGAAACAGGGAGAAACACTGAGTCTGTGGGCAGAGGCACGGACCAGCCGGTGGATGGGGCGCAGGCAGGCAGTTCCATGCCTGACCACTCCAGGTTTCCCAGAGAGATGAGATCTTCAGCTGGATATGAGGATGAGAATGTCTGAACAGAGAACAGAATGCACTAAACGTGAGGGAAGGTAGACTGGAGACATCGGATTGAAAGAGCGCACAGAGTCAAACTGTTCAGCAGGGCTGTGAGTCTGATTTTGCCAAAAACATACACAGAGAGTAAGATCACTTCCTCCCAGAGAGCAGTCTGTCTGAGGGCTGAAGCGTCATGCTGCCAGAATGGTGCTCTGTGTGTGTGAGTTTACAGATACTGAAATATGATGTCCTGTTATAAATTGCATTTCTTACTCCATATGCCAGGAGATCATCTGTCTTCTCACAGAAATCCACCACATAATTTTAAAAAGCTAGCCTCTTTTTAAAATCTCCCTTCTTGCCCACTTCTTCACTATATGCAAATGCAGCATTTATTTGCTGGGCATTCTCTTTTTAGAATGTCACTATGATATTAAATTCTTCAATGAGCATTTCTGTAATATCTCCTTATATATCTGTGCTAGTCCAAAAACTTGGTGAAACTGCTACTTAAGTACTTGTAAATGTAAATGTATGTAGAGGTTGCTGAGAGGTATATATGCAAAGTGATAATAATAAAACCTGATTTTACAGTCTGCATGGATCTCTGTCTCCCAAACCATGAGGGTTCACTTATGTTTTCCTTTGACAGGGCTAAAGGATGGCGTGAGGTTTCTCTTTCTCCATACACCAGTACCTTTAAATTAAAGAGTCTGAACCATCTCATTAACTCAGCACCTTTTCATCATGTTAACTATCTTTTCAGACACCATGTGGCTTTCTGTGGTCTCTTAGGAGCCACTCTAATCACCTGATTTATGACCATCCTTTCAACTAGGAATTCAAGACAAGTTTTGCTACCTTTCTGCATAATTTGGCCTTGGTAACTAAAAAAAAGTTGATGACCAATAAAAAGTAAAAGCACTTCTAAATAAGCCATGAAAATATGGACTTATGTTTCTACTTCGGTATTTTATCATTAAAATGACAAACCTTGTGAAATTTGTATAAAGTACTGATCAACCACTTTCATGATACTTTTCTCGAAAATCATGCAGAGCATTGATTCAACCTGGATGTCAACACATACAATTAAGACAGTTAGCTAGTCAACAGTGACTACAGATTGTTAGCCTGCTGTGGATTTTAGCAGCAGTTTAGGGTTAATATATCAAAGATAAAGAATCAACTGTTACTGATATATAATTGTGAAACAAGTACAGTTCCAACCATTCTTGAGTCAAAAATGGAAATTATATGAGATAGGATATGTGTAGCTGCAGGTAAGTAACTAAAAGATGGAAAATTATAACTCGAAAGTTTCTATTTAACCATTCACTAACCTTGCATATGTGGCTCTTTTTTTATATGGGAACTGGAAATGTAATAAAATGAAAACCGTCACAAATGAAAGCACAAGGAACAGTTATGCTTGTGCTTTTGGAGTCATACTGAAATAAATAAAACTCACTGAAATTGAAAGAGTCAATTTGTCTAGCCATACTGGAAAGACTTGATCTAGTCTTCCAGTTGAAGAACTGAGCTGAAAGTTGTCTGTTCATGGGATGGATATTCCAGTTAAGGAAACATACCTATTATTTTCAAATGCATAGAAAAAAGGATAAGCACACACCAGTCTTTTCAATCACATCTCCACATACACAAATGGCTCTGTTAATATCAGTATATTTACAGAAAGCAAAAACCAAAACTAACATCCTTTGTATCTTGCATGTAAGACACAACTGGTCCCAGAGGAGTGAAAGTCTGATAGCAGACTGATAACCCTGACATATTGCTCATATGAGCAATATGCAAGCCCTCTCTAGAAACAGGGGAAGCCTGTTCCTTACAGAGAATCATGAGATAACCACAGTCTGATGATCAGCCTAATCATTAAAGCAGGAATCACCAATGAACAGTAAAAACAGCAGAGGGAATTTCTAGTAAAAGGATAATGTTCAGTCATCACACAACTTACTTACTGTTTGTAAAGAAAAAAAATATTAACTTGTCAATGGACAAACGTGACATACACCACCTTTTCCAACAGGAACATCACCACTAATGNCCGAGGATGAGATGGCTGGATGGCATCACTGACTCGATGGGCATGAGTCTGAGTGAACTCCAGGAGCTGATGGACGGTGAGGCCTGGCGGGCTGAGATTCATGGGGTCACAAAGAGTCGGACACGACTGAGCGACTGAACTGAACTGAACTGAACTGACTGATACTTAGCCCCTTCCCTTCATCTTAATCTCATTTTCAATTTTTACTGCCTAGAGAAACAAGATGTATATATCCTGACACTACCTGCTATGAGTAAGGTCATGGCATCTAAGAATATCCTTCAATCATATACCTTGCAGGCCTCTCTCATTCAGGCCAAACTTGATTTGTTTTATGCAAGGCTTGAATTTTAAATTAATCTTTTAAAAAAATCTCCATTTGGCTGTTTGAACTAGCATGACAAGATTTTAGTATATTGATAATGCTTGCACTTAAATATTTCTGTATTAAATATGTGCTGTGTTTATACGTATGAGTATGGGAAAAAATTCCTCAAAAAATTAGACTTAACAATTTAAATCAGAAAAGTACTATGGTTTTCAATAAGAATAAATCATTAAATAAAGAAAAGATTGATGACATGTTTCCCTATCTTAAGTTAGTAATAAAACACACAATCACTTTTTTTTTAAGTACTATGGTTTTTAATGCCAGCTGTTTTACATTAAGACAAATACTGAGCCTAAAACTATATACTATACATAAGATGCCATTAATGATAAGATGTACCATTGAAGTAGTTTTTTCTCACATTAATTTTAATATACATCCTAAATTCAGAGATGATAAATATGAAAGAAAGAAACCACCCAACTTCCAGCAAATTTCCATAGAGACTATATCTATTTAATATCATATTAGGGAAGCTACTGCCTCAAATCCTACAAGATACATTAAGATGAGGTTTTCCTCTTGTTTTAATTATTGGCTATCAACACAGTTTACATAAAATTGAACCAGTGTATCTAATCAAAGGGGTTAATGCTCTAAGCCAAGAGTATTCCATTGAGCCACATCCATAATTAAAACATGAAGGGCTAATAAAAGGATAAAGCAGCATTTAAAAAAAATTTTCTCCTCTCAGTTCAGGGCTAATAAAACAATCTCTACATAGATTTTTTTTTTCTTCCCCACCCAGCACAAACCAGTGCTTGCTTAATGGAGAGGCAATAAATACCCTTATTAAGAAAACTGATGTAAATCCGTAGCATATAGACAGGAGCCAATGATGTCAGGCAGCTTTCTCAAATGCATTTACTGACAGCATCGCATCCCTCTGGTCAGGAGCTATTGGGAACACATCTCGAAAAGCACAGAATGATACAAAAGACGCATGCAGACGCCTACTGCTCGAGCCGAAATTTAATCACCTCCTGCTTGTGACCATTTGGCAGTTTTGGGGAGAGTTCTCTCCCGCACCAGCTCTCTGAAGCTGAGCTATTAAAGCGCTAATTAAAGAAAGTGCATAGAAGACATGAACACTAGGAGTCTGGGGTAATTGGCTACGAAAAAGACAAGGCTGAAACACGTCACTTTGTCTGCTTCTCCTGATTAGACTCTAATTCGAAAACCAATATTTCCCTGCACGCCGAGGTACTCCAGGAGAGGTGCCCGCCTCTCTCTGTTGAATGGATGGCTCTTGTGTGACAAGGGAAAAGCAGCAATTTGATTTTATATTTAATCCTCTCACACCCTCAGGATCATCAAGGAAGACCACAAAACCTTTCCGGTGCATCTCGACCCAATTTATTAAATATGAGGGAAGAAAAAACAAAAAGATGTCTAGTGAAACAAAAAAGTAATTCTGTGCAATGGGAAATTGCCAGCAATCCCATCAAGAAGTAACCATAATTACATCTGAAGCGCTCACAACGCTGCCTGCAAAACCAGTTCAAAACATAATGTGCCTGTTTCTCATCTACTTCTGGCTGTTTTCATAAATGAGACACACTAGAATGGGCACGGAGTCAATAGGGAGAAGAAATCGAAGGAGGGATGTGTTACAAAAGTTCTGAACCATGAACCACATTCTGGACAATTCTCTGAGCTCAATACCTGTGTCCTTTTATTGAATCCAATCAATAGCCCAGTGAATTTGGTACCGTCTCCTTCTTGACTGACAAAGAATTTGCCAGAACTTACAAACTTACCTAGGATGTCCTGAGAAATAATACTGAATTCTAATTTTAATTTTGAGGAAACCAAGGAGTAGGAGGAAGTTTTGGGTTGGCTGAAAAGTTGTTTGGATTTTTGCATAACATCTTACCCAAACAACTTTTTGGCCAACCCAATACTCTTGTTAAGGTCACACACCAGTCAATCTTGGACCCAGAATTTGTCTCCAAACTCATATGCTACATACTAACCATAACTATTAGCAGTCACAAAGGTAATATTTTAAATTAACTGATAATTAAATTTGTACATTAATATCCCATGCTACAGTCCATGGAGCTGCAAAGAGTTGGACATGACTTAGGAACTAAACAACAACCTATAAAGCTTAAATAAATATGGTACTATTAAACAATGCAAATTCTGTTCTTCAGAGTGCTTACTATGTTCCCTATTAGAAATATATTTCAGTCACAACAAAAGTAGTCCAAACCCCATGCTCCAAGGATGTTTAAACAGTGATGTCTTCTCTTAGGACATTTTTACTCAACAAATTTAGTCCTATTACCTTTTAAAGACTAGTATGTTCATGTGTCAGACTGGAGAAAAACTGAATGTAAGTAAATATTCAAAACTAGAAACCACTTCTGAATTCAGCTAATTTGCCAGAATTCACTGCCTTTGAGATAATTTTTCAGTTTGAAATTGCAATGAAAGATGGGGTCTGGCAAGTCCAGCTTTCAAGGGATCACACACGCTGTGGAAGAAAGAGGACACTACTCTGCAAACATCTATGAAGAATCACCAGAATTTTAGAGGGAAATGCTGGAGGAAAGGGTGAGAAGTCACCCAGTTCAGAATCACTGCAGAGAAAGGGCCATGAGAACAGTCTTTGAATGCTGGGGCAGCTGAAAAGGAAATCTGGGGGAAGAGAAAAGACAGGTCTTTCATCTTATTAGCTGTGCTTTTCTCTCCTCCTCCACTCACGTCTGTCTCACTCCTCTGTGATATAATCAATAAAGTCTCCATTTGTCTCTGTGGCAGAGAACGATTTTTGAGAACTTGAAAGAGAGCCTTGAGAAAACACCAGTGAATGCAACCCAACCAGAGAAGCAGAGCACCATGATCACGTAAGTCTTCTGTATTTCACAGAAATCAGATCAGGTAGATGGCCAGAACGTTTCATTTGAGAACATACAATTAGGAGATGACAGGCAGAGCTCCAAGTGATAAGGGGTCAGAACATAATNTTAAGATGTGTATAAGAGACAGGTTCATGTGTCAGACTGGAGAAAAACTGAATGTAAGTAAATATTCAAAACTAGAAACCACTTCTGAATTCAGCTAATTTGCCAGAATTCACTGCCTTTGAGATAATTTTTCAGTTTGAAATTGCAATGAAAGATGGGGTCTGGCAAGTCCAGCTTTCAAGGGATCACACACGCTGTGGAAGAAAGAGGACACTACTCTGCAAACATCTATGAAGAATCACCAGAATTTTAGAGGGAAATGCTGGAGGAAAGGGTGAGAAGTCACCCAGTTCAGAATCACTGCAGAGAAAGGGCCATGAGAACAGTCTTTGAATGCTGGGGCAGCTGAAAAGGAAATCTGGGGGAAGAGAAAAGACAGGTCTTTCATCTTATTAGCTGTGCTTTTCTCTCCTCCTCCACTCACGTCTGTCTCACTCCTCTGTGAAGTCTCCATTTGTCTCTGTGGCAGAGAACCATTTTTGAGAACTTGAAAGAGAGCCTTGAGAAAACACCAGTGAATGCAACCCAACCAGAGAAGCAGAGCACCATGATCACGTAAGTCTTCTGTATTTCACAGAAATCAGATCAGGTAGATGGCCAGAGGTTTCATTTGAGAACATACAATTAGGAGATGACAGGCAGAGCTCCAAGTGATAAGGGGTCAGAACATAATGACATAATTATAAGCGCCAAAGAATTGATGCTTTCAAACTGTGGTGCTGGAGAAGACTCTTTTGAGAGTCCCTTGGGGAGCAAGGAGCTCAAACCAGTCCATCCTAAAGGAAATTAACCCTGAATATTCATTGGAAGGACTGATGCTGAAGCTGAAGCTCTAATTCCATGACCATCTGATGCAAAGAGCCAACTCATTGGAAAAGACCCTGATGCTGGTAAAGATTGAAGGCAGGAGGAGAAAGGGACGACAGAGGATTAGATGGTTGGATGGCATCACCAACTCGATGGACATGAGTTTGAGCAAACTCCGGGAGATGGTGAAGGGCAGGGAATCCTGGCATGCTGCAGTCCATGGGGTCACAAAGAGCTCGACATGACTTAGTGACTAAACAACAATAAGATAGCCAAGAAAATCTTTCAATACACAAACTAAAAAGAGGCAAACAGTCAGGATAGCCTTATAGGGGATCTACCGCGACCATCTCAAGTTCAGCATCACTCAGGTCCTTTCTGTTGGCTTGCACATGTGTCTTTAAAGTAATGGCTGCACCTGTGCAGCTTTTACTCACATTTCAAAGTGAGGGCTTCCCCTCCTGGGCAAGGTTAATCTGTCTACCTCTGTCCTGGACTTTATACGGTGCTTTAAATCTTCATGCAAACATTGCTCAGATAGATCTTCATGAAAACCACTCACTGAGGGGCAGATACCATCTCCTGGAGTCCCATTGAAGCCCGCATATCTCTTTCATACCCATTACTCGCTGGACTAAGCTTGCTGCAACATGGTTGCAGAAAAGTTAGTTCACAGGGAAGTTAGAGGTCTATCATGCCAAGCAAAGAGAACAAGGTTTCCCTGCTGTTCTCTTCCTATAAAAGTGCTGCCCAAGGACACAGATTCACTGCTAAAGGGGCAGTCAGTAACAGGGCACAAAGGCACAAAGATCTAGTCAGCATCCCCCCTCAGCTATTGATTGTAAAATCCTTAAAGACAAGAGCATCTATTCTTGCGTTTTCAGTACTTAGTACAATGCCAAGTTGGTGATAGGCTTTTGATGCGTTTTCTGATGTTGATAAATGAATTAATCAGCGAAAGAACAAGCAAACATTTAGCCAGCAGTTTTAGGACAAAGTGAGGGATCTGACAGAACTTTGCATTTGTTAAACAGATGATGTATCACAGTTCTCAAGTAGAACAGAAAGATCTATTCAAAAAGAGCAAATTGTGGCTGCAGCAAGGGGCCGGGCTGTTGCCAACAAGATGCTGGCTGAGGGTAGAGAAGCAAACGGTGACTGCGCGGTGGGGTGAGTTCGTGCTTTGCAGACATCCCCCCCGAAAAACAGTGCCAGGGAACCAATCCCACAGTGAGGAATGGCACACACAGGACGTGAGACATTAAACTGAAACATGGGAGGATGTTGGGTGAACCATACCATCCAGATGGCACAAGACATAAACATGCAGAACAATGTGTCAGTGAAAGAGCACAAAACAAGTTGCTTCTGACATGAAGTGGGTGGCAGCAGATGGATTCAGATGCTATCAACTTCCTGCTGTATCCTTTTCAAAGCATCAGTGGCCCATACTGCCCTGGTCCCAAGACTGACATCATTCCACTTAGGTTCTTACTATTTGCATCCCACATGGTATCAGACACATCATTAAACACTGTTTCAGGTTGGTAATCTTTTATTTAGACCACTGTGCTTTTCAAGTGCTTTCTTATATATGACTGAGGAGAAACAGGTAAGGAAATTGAGTCCCACTGTGTTAAATGACCCCCAGGCTCACTAAGTACTACATGGGCTAGATCCACCAAGTAGAAATTAAATGCCCTTCTGCAGCACTTTTCCACAGCATTGGAACTACTTCTTCAAGGCAGGATATAGGCAGATGGAGCAGAGAAATAGACTCAAATATTAACACCCTTCTCTAGAAGCCAGAATACGGTAAAGCCTAATCAAATGCTCTTATAGCTGAGATGGTGCTGCTGCTGCTGCTAAGTCACATCAGTTGTGTCCGACTCTTTGAGACCCCATAGATGGCAGCCTACCAGGCTCCCGCCCGTGGGATTCTCCAGGCAAGAACACTGGAGTGGGTTGCCATTGCCTTCTCCAATGCATGAAAGTGAAAAGTGAAAGTGATGTCACTCAGTCATGTCCGACTCTTAGTGACCCCATGAACTGCAGCCTACCAGGCTTCTCTGTCCATGGGATTTTCCAGGGAAGAGTACTGGAGTGGGGTGCCATTGCCTTCTCCAAGATGACGCTCGTGGTAAAGAATCCACCTGCCGATGCAGGAGACACAGAGTTGCGCGTTTGATCCCTGGCTCAGGAAGATCCACTGGATCTAAGGAAATGGCAAGCCACTCCAGTAGCCTTGTTGGGAAACCCCACAGACAGAGGAGCCTGGTGGGCTATAGTCCATGGAGTCGCATGGAGTCAGACGCGACTGAGGGCACACACAACAACACGGCATTAACACATAACACAAATATTTTACCAATAAGAATAAAGGCACACTAACTGAAAAGAAACATTAAGAAGCATATTTGAAACTGATTTAAGAGCTTGCCTAATTTTAGAATAAAGTATTCAAAATAGCGTTACGAAAACAGGTTAATTATAAAGAGGACGAGGTTATCAGCATCCAGGTGAATCATCTCTTGAGTAACACCAATGGCCTTGAAGTCAATCCTTCTCTATTCTGAAACATAAATCTCTTAGTTTACTTACGCTGCATAGCAAGTTATCCGCTGTAGGTTAGGGGACCAGTCAACACTTAGCTAGATCCCCTCAAGGTCTCTCAAGGTTACAACCACAGTGTTGACTGGGCTGCCTTCAGTGGGGGCCCAACTAAGGCAGGCTCCACTTCCACACTTACTCGGGATGTTGGCAGACTTCATCGCTTTGCAGCTATGAGGCTAAGAGTCATCAGTTTTTGCTGTCAGCTGGAGGTGGCACTTAGCAAAGATAGCTTCCTGCAGTTCCTACAGGCCACTCACAGCTCCTCAACATACAGACATGTATTGAGTTGGCCAGAAAGTTTATTCAGGTTTTTCTGGATGACCTTATGGAAAGAACTCTTTGGCCAATACCATAAATCCTCAGGCCAATGAAGAAATGTCTGCTGCTTGGAGCCTTTCAGCTGAGGAAAACTCAGTCCATCTTTTAAGGTTGATAGCTGTTTCAGATAAACTAACCCAGGATGATTTCCTTTCTTAATTGCCCTCAACATCTATCCATTTGAGATCTTAATTACATCTGTGAAGCGCCTTCACCGCTGCCATGGGAGTGGCACGAGGTCACTTAGGCTTTATTATTTAGGCCAGAAGCAAGTCACTGGCCCCACTCACAATCGAGAGAAGGGATTATACAAAGCATGGACATTAGGGCTTGAGAGCCCAGTGATTCACCCTAGAGTCAGGCCAGCACAGTAGGTATCAGACACGAGTGACCAGAAGGAAAGAGTCCAAGGGAGGTGTGAGCCTGACTCAACTCCACAGTGCTGACTCAGACACTCGGAATTCTGCCCTGAGGGGAAACAGCAGGTCTTTCATTGGCTCAAGACGCTCTGTTCCTGCCTCACTGCTGCTGCTGTTGCTATGTCTGAGCAACACCTTTACCTGCACCCTCCTACCCCTCGGTCCCATCGAGATTGCTTCAGCTTGCTGCAGAAATCCTCCCAGTTATAAATATGCAAATGTGAAACCATTATTTTTAAGGAAAAGTAAGAATACTGCTCTTGAGATGAACAGAGTCAAATTTCTATGTATAAGGCCACAAGGTCATCTTTATGAGCTTAAGGAAATCAGTTTGACTAGAAGTAACACTTAGTCATTTGTGGCAGAAAAGCTCATAGAAGAATTATTCCGAAGAACTATTTACTCTCTGTGTATGAATGTGCCTCTGTTTACCTTGACACTATAACCTGAAACACTAGAAATAATTGGGCAAAATATGCCATCATGAATTTTGTGTAAATCTCTAATTTTTAAAGCTGAAAAACTACCTATGGGGAGTGAAGGAAAGAAAAAAAAACATAGAAGCAAGGAAAGTGAAAATAAAATGCCTTAAAATGGTGCTGCTGCTGCTGCTGCTAAGTCGCTTCAGTCGTGTCCGACTCTGTGCAACCCCATAGATGGCAGCCTATCAGGCTCCTCTGTCCCTGGGATTCTCCAGGCAAGAACACTGGAGTGGGGTGCCACTGCCTTCTCCTAAAATGGTGCTACTGCACATATATTTCTCATTCCCAAATCATTCCTAAATAATAAAATACAAGTACTGTGCTTTCTAAATGCCAAATCCATATATTTTCAAAATGCTAACAAAGATATACTAAGAGCAAAATCTATATAATCACAAATATATGCTATATGCCCTGTGAAATGAAGCATCGTTTCTTAGGTATTTTTCAGATATAAGTACAACCATTATGTTTCATGTATTTATTGTAGGTGGCTTCCTCAGGTGGTAAAATATCACCCAACAATGCAAGAGACACAGGAGACACCAGATCGATCCCTGGATTGGAAAGATCCCCAGGAGGAGGAAATGGCCACTTGCTCCAGGATCCTTGCCTGGAGAAATCAGAGACAGAGGAGTTTAGTGGGCTACAGTCCATGGGGTCACAAAGAGTTGACCACAACTGAGTGACTGAGCACGAGCACAGTTTATTAGTAAGCATTCAACAAGGAACTTTTTATTTTCACCTTTTTCTCAGCACTGAAAAGTTAATTTAACATGGATTAATTATTATTTCAGTTGAGGGGTACATGGGAGGAAAATGATGATGTGACGTTGTGCTATTTGCCAGGGAATTTGATCTTAGATCACAAAGCATTTCCTCTCTCACCTTTTTGAGCTTCCTCTAGATTNTTAGGTCACTATGGTAATTTGAGGAGAGAAAAAATATTACTAAATTCATTTTAAAGCTATTTCCATTGGTGCCTTTATTTATAATCTCTTTACCTCAGAATTCAGCTTTTTTTTCTAAGTAAAGTAGAACTGGACAGAGATATAAACCACCAGTTTTGCTTTTCTTGCTCAGATTTATCTCCCACAATTGAATAGAACTATATCTGTCTAGAGACAAAAATATAATCCTGACTTACTAAATGTCTGAGAGGTGAAAGAGTTAGTCACTCAGTGGAGTCCGACTCTTTGTGACATCATGTACATCAGTCCACAGGCTCCTCTAAACATGGAATTTTCCAGGCGATAATACTGGAGTGGGCTGCCATTCCCTTCTCCAGGGGATCTTCCCTGACCCAAGGATAGAACCCAGGTCTCCTGTATTGTAGGCAAATTCTTTATGTTGGAGCCACCAAATGTCTAAATCCTTATTTTTGTAGCATTTACTTAAACTTTGGAATTTAGTTCATCAACATTATAGCAAGTCCCCCAGATAAACCTGTAAATCATAAATTGTAGTACTCAATAAATGCCTAACACCTTTATTTTTGGCATACATCATTTTTAAATCATTAAAGCATCATGTAATAGTTTCACAAATGTGGGTCAGTGTAGACCAATTCCAGTTAAGCAGCATCATTTGAGTTTTGATAATTAAAATAGAAATTATACGTAAATCAAAAGTACCTCTCTAGAGATACATGGCACTAATGGAATTAATGGTACATAAATAGCATTTATATATATTTGATAATATATATAAACATATAGATATTTTTCTGTATTTCAAAATATAGAATATAAAAGTCTCAATGGACTTATATTTTTTTTAGTTCTGGGGTTTTATAAGTTTCTATGCCTTGGGTAATGAAGACATGTATTTCATTATAGGAAACAACTTGAATACCCACTTTGAAGATTACATAAATCAGTTTTACTAGAATGATGGTTTTTCAGCCAACATGAAATATAAACAGCTATAATTCAATTTAATGTAACTAAAAATCAAAAGGAATTTAAGATAAAGTTGCATTTTTAAAATACACAAACATACATTTAAGCCATACATACATATACACATTCTAGTTATAAGAGAAGGTTAAATTAGGTTACAAGTGAAGAAATGTAGAGTAGACATGGTTACTGTACCAGTAAACATGGCTAAAAAAAAAATATATTTTAAAAAAATGCAGTATTTGGTCAACTGCATGTTTTGACATTGAAATATCTGAGTATATAAATTCAAAGGTTACCCAAGGCTATGTATAGGGCCCAAGTACAGTTTACATTAGAGAAAGTAGCTTTTTAATGTTCTATCTTATATTTTTTAGAATTCTTTGTCTGCAAGCTGTGTTAGCTGAGGGTTTCCCAGGCTAAAGTGAAAGTCGCTCAGTCACGTCCAATTCTTTGCGACCCCATGGACTGTCCAGTCCGTGGAATTCTCCAGACCAGAATACTGGAGTGGAGAGCTGTGCCCATCTCTAGGAGATCTTCCCAAACCAGGGATCAAACCCAGGTCTCCCACACTACAGGAAGATTCTTTACCAGCTGAGCCACCAGGGAAGCCCAAGGGTTTCCCAAGTAAAGAACCTGCCTGCCTATGCAGGAAATGCAGGTTCAACCCCTGGGTGAGGACAATCCCCTGGAGAATGAAACGGCAACCCACTCCAGTATTCTTGCCTGGAAAATCCCAAGAACAGAGAAGTCCAATGGTACAGTCCACAAGGTCACAAAAGAGTCAGACACAACTTAGCAACTAAACAACAGCAGCATATTAACTAAATCTGGCTAACTGGAATAATGGACAAGGATCTGGGATTTATAGGAAGAGGCTAAAAGAACCTAGAGGAAAGTTTTTAAAAATCTAATATCAAAGAAAACACGAACCAAAGTCTACAAAAAACCAGAAACTAGAATTGAATTCATTCATGCCACTATCACACGGCTTTGCCCCTGTGTCATCAGGGCAAGATTCATAACCCAGGAAATAAACAGAATTGGCTGAATGAGACAATGATGGTAAGGCGTGTGACAAAATCCCCTCTCTTTTTTCTGACCTCATGACTCAGTTGCTTCTCTTTCTTTGTCCACCTGCACAGGCCAGATGACTGATTCTCCAGGAGATAGAGATGCAGGCCAGTTCTCAGCCCAGCCTAGATGCCTGAGTGCTTGCCCCCTTCAACCTCTCTTTACCTACAACACAAGCGTATCTGAAACTCAGCCTTCTCCAGCAGGTAAAAGACAAGGCCACTGTTGCTCCAATATGCCTTCTCTTTTTTGATCTGGAGTATTTCTTATGCTATTGGCTCTGTTTCTAATTCTTGGATAGTTTAAACATATTAGCTAGAGTCCACAGGTGATAATTCAATGACTGGAAACTTAGGGCAGGGATTATTTGTTTCTGCTGTCTGTTGTTTCACTGACACTTGCTCCTGAGTCTTCCTTCTCATGAGATTTGAATTAGGCCATGAAAGCATCTTAGTGTGTGTTCCTCTACAGAGTCAGTTTTGTTTTGCCAGGTGTCCAGGGTTATTTTAAGCCTAGCACTGCACATATTAATATTTTAGTTTGACGGTTCTCTCAACACAAAGAAAATGCATATTTGAACGTTAAACAGAAAGCAAGGCTGTTGTTACCCAGTCTTAGGTGTGATTTTTATCCTCTGCAGCAGTCAGGTGAAGACAAATAGGGTATCCTATGATTTCTTTGACAATGACCAGAATTATTTTTAAATTCCCATTTTTTTTTCACTGAAGTTGTAAATCTTCAATAGGGCTGACTGTTTGAAAGAATTTCAAGAAAACCTTTATGCTTTACGTAAGTCCAGTCTTGAGTGCCCTCAACATGGTAATTAAAGGAAGCCTCTTTGATATAGAGACTGGCAGTGTCCCCAAGAAAGCTGAAGCCACAAGAGACCACTCACCACCTCTGATCTCATCTTCATTTTTGACCCTGAGAGATTTCTCTTACCTCTTGTCAGTTCATCTATATCTTTAAAAGAATATTTATTCTACCTTTTGCATTGTTGGTGGGAATGTAAATTAATATAGCCACTATGGAAAACAGTATGGAGATTCCTCAAAACTACAGGAGTGGAAACTATCATATGATCCAGCAATCCCACTACTTGGCATATACCCTGAGGAAACCAAACCTGTACCCCAGTGTTCACTGTAGCACTATCTACAATAGCTAGGATGTAGAAACAACGGAGACGTGCATCCTCAGATGAAAGAACAAAATAACTACACATATACAATGGAATACTACTCGGCCATAAAAAGGAACACACTTGACTCAGTTCTAATGAGGCGGATGAGCCTAGAGCCTGCTATTCAGACAGAAGTAAGTCAGAAAGAAAAACAAATGTCACATATTAATGCATACATACGGTACCTAGAAAGATGGTACTGATGAACCTGTTTACAGGGCAACCATGGAGGTGCAGACAGGGAGAACAGACTTATGGACAGGGGTTGGGGGCAGGAAGGAGGGGCTGGGATGAATGGAGACAGTAACATGGAAGTATAGACACCACCATGTGCAAAATAGATAACCGAAGGGAATTTACTATTTGATGCAGGGAGACCAAGCTGGGACTCTGTAAGAACTTAGAGGGGTGGGAAGGAGGTGAAAGAGGCAGGGGACATGTGTGTACCTGTGGCTGACTCATGTTGATGCATGCCAGAGATCAACACAATATTGTGAAGAATTTTCTTTCAATTAAAAATAAATGTATGGAAAAATAATGTTTATTTCATATTACTCATCACTTTTTACAGTTTTTCTAGATTAAGTTTTTCCCTGACAGCATTAAAAGTTCTTTGTATTATGAAATGTAGTTGAACGTATCAAAATGAAAAGAAATGTTCATTAATATCCTATTCAACTTCCCATAGCATCTTATGCCAGTTTTGGTTTTTTAAACTGTTTTAAGCAAATTCATGCCCTGGTTTTTTAAAACTTTTATAGTTTTGAGTTGCAGTAATTGAAATACTCACATGTCAGTGAAAATTGAAGGAAAACTCAATTTCTTACAGATACTGAAAACACACGCAAAACATTCCTGACATTTGTGGCAATTAAATGAACACATGAAAAAAATAATCTTGATTTAATATGGATGTAAGGTAATATGATGTTATGCAAATAACACTTTGAGAAAGTTTCTGAAGAATATGTGAAAAGCAAAGCATTGCTCAAATCTAAACAGTACTACTTAATAAAGTTACTGCTGCTAGAGACTATGATAGCCAAAAGACAGAGGAGGAATGACAAAGATTAGAAACACAATGCAGCAAATATTTTTGTAAATAAACCCAAAAAGTTGGTTGCAATGACTTTATCAACAAGCTATGAATGAACCTGGAGCAAAGTATCTAAAGCATTTTGATAATCAGATTCCTAAACAGTCACAATCCCACAATCGTTAAGTGCAAGGAGAGCATGTTATATAGTTTCAGTGATAGTAAAGAGGAAATGTCACAAGTTGGACTTAATAAGGAGGTAAAGAGAAGCAGTTTCAATGGAATGAATGAGATGATCAGTGCACAGAAACATCGGATTATTGATCATGGAAATAATATCTTAAATGTTGAACACTTGATTTTGTATTCATTTATAACTGCTAACTACTTGCAATAATTTAGCATTATTGATTTTTTTAAGAAATGTAAGCCAATGTATTCTCAAATGATAAGAATAGGGTCCATCTTCACTTATTTTTATAATAGTTTGTTATACCTAACATTTTTCTCATATGTGAACACTTTACACTATCTCAAACTTTCCAAAATAAAATAATGAAAACTGAATTCTGCTTCAGCAGTTACTTTGGCTGTAGCATTTTACCTCAAATAAAAAATCCTAGATTAGCACAACTTCCTCCTAATCCTTCTAAAAAAGTAAACCCCTAAAAACACAAATTGCTTTCAAATAATTTAACTGTGTCCAAGAACAAACCTGTTTCCAATAGCCCACAATATAAAATACACAATATTTGCATGTTTAGCAATATTTGACTAGATTCCAAAGAAGAAAGAACATATGATTTCTGACTAGTAGAGAAATCAATCAAGGCAAATCAAGAATGACACAGATGTTTGAATTAGTAAGTAAGGACAATAAAGCAGGAACTGTACTGTAAATGGTTGACAAATTAAATAGAGACATAGAAAGTACAGAAATACCCAAAGCAGACTTCGAGAGATGAACACTATAATGCGTGAGATGAAAACCAGTGAGACGAGGTTGAAGGCAAGTTGTGCGTGTAGAAGACCATGCACTTTATGCCCTATCCAGTGTCACCCACGAACACCATCCCTGCAAATCACTTTTACATGAATAACAACCTAACGGATCTCTAGCTTTTAGATCTTTGGAAGAATTCTCCTTGGGGATAGCTGCCCACCCCATTCAGGACCCATGAAATGGATGGTGGTCAATGATGATACAGGTCCCTGGGCCTCTGAGGTCGGCTCTGAGAAGCTGAGTGGGACACCTGCTCAGAAGGCCACTCTTCCTGTCCACTGTGAACAGTTCTCCCAGCTCCTGTGGTCCGTGGCTTCTCCTTACTCAACCATAGACTTTAAATCTNATGGACTGTCCAGTCCGTGGAATTCTCCAGACCAGAATACTGGAGTGGAGAGCTGTGCCCATCTTTAGGAGATCTTCCCAAACCAGGGATCAAACCCAGGTCTCCCACACTACAGGAAGATTCTTTACCAGCTGAGCCACCAGGGAAGCCCAAGGGTTTCCCAAGTAAAGAACCTGCCTGCCTATGCAGGAAATGCAGGTTCAACCCCTGGGTGAGGACAATCCCCTGGAGAATGAAACGGCAACCCACTCCAGTATTCTTGCCTGGAAAATCCCAAGAACAGAGAAGTCCAATGGTACAGTCCACAAGGTCACAAAAGAGTCAGACACAACTTAGCAACTAAACAACAGCAGCATATTAACTAAATCTGGCTAACTGGAATAATGGACAAGGATCTGGGATTTATAGGAAGAGGCTAAAAGAACCTAGAGGAAAGTTTTTAAAAATCTAATATCAAAGAAAACACGAACCAAAGTCTACAAAAAACCAGAAACTAGAATTGAATTCATTCATGCCACTATCACACGGCTTTGCCCCTGTGTCATCAGGGCAAGATTCATAACCCAGGAAATAAACAGAATTGGCTGAATGAGACAATGATGGTAAGGCGTGTGACAAAATCCCCTCTCTTTTTTCTGACCTCATGACTCAGTTGCTTCTCTTTCTTTGTCCACCTGCACAGGCCAGATGACTGATTCTCCAGGAGATAGAGATGCAGGCCAGTTCTCAGCCCAGCCTAGATGCCTGAGTGCTTGCCCCCTTCAACCTCTCTTTACCTACAACACAAGCGTATCTGAAACTCAGCCTTCTCCAGCAGGCAAAAGACAAGGCCACTGTTGCTCCAATATGCCTTCTCTTTTTTGATCTGGAGTATTTCTTATGCTATTGGCTCTGTTTCTAATTCTTGGATAGTTTAAACATATTAGCTAGAGTCCACAGGTGATAATTCAATGACTGGAAACTTAGGGCAGGGATTATTTGTTTCTGCTGTCTGTTGTTTCACTGACACTTGCTCCTGAGTCTTCCTTCTCATGAGATTTGAATTAGGCCATGAAAGCATCTTAGTGTGTGTTCCTCTACAGAGTCAGTTTTGTTTTGCCAGGTGTCCAGGGTTATATTAAGCCTAGCACTGCACATATTAATATTTTAGTTTGACGGTTCTCTCAACACAGAGAAAATGCATATTTGAACGTTAAACAGAAAGCAAGGCTGTTGTTACCCAATCTTAGATGTGATTTTTATCCTCTGCAGCAGTCAGGTGAAGACAAATAGGATATCCTATGATTTCTTTGACAATGACCAGAATTATTTTTAAATTCCCATTTTTTTTCACTGAAGTTGTAAATCTTCAATAGGGCTGACTGTTTGAAAGAATTTCAAGAAAACCTTTATGCTTTACGTAAGTCCAGTCTTGAGTGCCCTCAACATGGTAATTAAAGGAAGCCTCTTTGATATAGAGACTGGCAGTGTCCCCAAGAAAGCTGAAGCCACAAGAGACCACTCACCACCTCTGATCTCATCTTCATTTTTGACCCTGAGAGATTTCTCTTACCTCTTGCCAGTTCATCTGTATCTTTAAAAGAATATTTATTCTACCTTTTGCATTGTTGGTGGGAATGTAAATTAATATAGCCACTACAGAAAAGAGTATGGAGATTCCTCAAAACTCCAGGAGTGGAAACTATCATATGATCCAGCAGTCCCACTACTTGGCATATACCCTGAGGAAACCAAACCTGTACCCCAGTGTTCACTGTAGCACTATCTACAATAGCTAGGATGTAGAAACAACGGAGACGTGCATCCTCAGATGAAAGAACAAAATAACTACACATATACAATGGAATACTACTCGGCCATAAAANTCCCACTACTTGGCATATACCCTGAGGAAACCAAACCTGTACCCCAGTGTTCACTGTAGCACTATCTACAATAGCTAGGATGTAGAAACAACGGAGACGTGCATCCTCAGATGAAAGAACAAAATAACTACACATATACAATGGAATACTACTCGGCCATAAAAAGGAACACACTTGACTCAGTTCTAATGAGGTGGATGAGCCTAGAGCCTGCTATTCAGACAGAAGTAAGTCAGAAAGAAAAACAAATGTCACATATTAATGCATACATACGGTACCTAGAAAGATGGTACTGATGAACCTGTTTACAGGGCAACCATGGAGGTGCAGACAGGGAGAACAGACTTATGGACAGGGGTTGGGGGCAGGAAGGAGGGGCTGGGATGAATGGAGACAGTAACATGGAAGTATAGACACCACCATGTGTAAAATAGATAACCGAAGGGAATTTACTATTTGATGCAGGGAGACCAAGCTGGGACTCTGTAAGAACTTAGAGGGGTGGGAAGGAGGTGAAAGAGGCAGGGGACATGTGTGTACCTGTGGCTGACTCATGTTGATGCATGCCAGAGATCAACACAATATTGTGAAGAATTTTCTTTCAATTAAAAATAAATGTATGGAAAAATAATGTTTATTTCATATTACTCATCACTTTTTACAGTTTTTCTAGATTAAGTTTTTCCCTGACAGCATTAAAAGTTCTTTGTATTATGAAATGTAGTTGAATGTATCAAAATGAAAAGAAATGTTCATTAATATCCTATTCAACTTCCCATAGCATCTTATGCCAGTTTTGGTTTTTTAAACTGTTTTAAGCAAATTCATGCCCTGGTTTTTTAAAACTTTTATAGTTTTGAGTTGCAGTAATTGAAATACTCACATGTCAGTGAAAATTGAAGGAAAACTCAATTTCTTACAGATACTGAAAACACACGCAAAACATTCCTGACATTTGTGGCAATTAAATGAACACATGAAAAAAATAATCTTGATTTAATATGGATGTAAGGTAATATGATGTTATGCAAATAACACTTTGAGAAAGTTTCTGAAGAATATGTGAAAAGCAAAGCATTGCTCAAATCTAAACAGTACTACTTAATAAAGTTACTGCTGCTAGAGACTATGATAGCCAAAAGACAGAGGAGGAATGACAAAGATTAGAAACACAATGCAGCAAATATTTTTGTAAATAAACCCAAAAAGTTGGTTGCAATGACTTTATCAACAAGCTATGAATGAATCTGGAGCAAAGTATCTGAAGCATTTTGATAATCAGATTCCTAAACAGTCACAATCCCACAATCGTTAAGTGCAAGGAGAGCATGTTATATAGTTTCAGTGATAGTAAAGAGGAAATGTCACAAGTTGGACTTAATAAGGAGGTAAAGAGAAGCAGTTTCAATGGAATGAATGAGATGATCAGTGCACAGAAACATCGGATTATTGATCATGGAAATAATATCTTAAATGTTGAACACTTGATTTTGTATTCATTTATAACTGCTAACTACTTGCAATAATTTAGCATTATTGATTTTTTTAAGAAATGTAAGCCAATGTATTCTCAAATGATAAGAATAGGGTCCATCTTCACTTATTTTTATAATAGTTTGTTATACCTAACATTTTTCTCATATGTGAACACTTTACACTATCTCAAACTTTCCAAAATAAAATAATGAAAACTGAATTCTGCTTCAGCAGTTACTTTGGCTGTAGCATTTTACCTCAAATAAAAAATCCTAGATTAGCACAACTCCCTCCTAATCCTTCTAAAAAAGTAAACCCCTAAAAACACAAATTGCTTTCAAATAATTTAACTGTGTCCAAGAACAAACCTGTTTCCAATAGCCCACAATATAAAATACACAATATTTGCATGTTTAGCAATATTTGACTAGATTCCAAAGAAGAAAGAACATATGATTTCTGACTAGTAGAGAAATCAATCAAGGCAAATCAAGAATGACACAGATGTTTGAATTAGTAAGTAAGGACAATAAAGCAGGAACTGTACTGTAAATGGTTGACAAATTAAATAGAGACATAGAAAGTACAGAAATACCCAAAGCAGACTTCGAGAGATGAACACTATAATGCGTGAGATGAAAACCAGTGAGACGAGGTTGAAGGCAAGTTGTGTGTGTAGAAGACCATGCACTTTATGCCCTATCCAGTGTCACCCACGAACACCATCCCTGCAAATCACTTTTACATGAATAACAACCTAACGGATCTCTAGCTTTTAGATCTTTGGAAGAATTCTCCTTGGGGATAGCTGCCCACCCCATTCAGGACCCATGAAATGGATGGTGGTCAATGATGATACAGGTCCCTGGGCCTCTGANACACCATCCCTGCAAATCACTTTTACATGAATAACAACCTAACGGATCTCTAGCTTTTAGATCTTTGGAAGAATTCTCCTTGGGGATAGCTGCCCACCCCATTCAGGACCCATGAAATGGATGGTGGTCAATGATGATACAGGTCCCTGGGCCTCTGAGGTCGGCTCTGAGAAGCTGAGTGGGACACCTGCTCAGAAGGCCACTCTTCCTGTCCACTGTGAACAGTTCTCCCAGCTCCTGTGGTCCGTGGCTTCTCCTTACTCAACCATAGACTTTAAATCTTGGTGCCCAATGCTGGCCAGACTGCCAGCCCTGCTCTTTCTCCAGGCACCCACACTCTGACGACACTAACCTCCTTTGGGGGTATCCTTTAATAGATTCCATAGTTCCATAAACCCAGGTCGCCTGTCACCTACCCTGGTCCAGGGGACATAAATGTTAGGCCTCCAAGAAAAGGACTGAAGATGATCACTCTTAAGATGATTTCTGCACTTAAGTAGAAAATCAAAGCAGTACCAACATTTCTGCTCTGCCAAATGTCTGTCTTTTACTCAGGATAATATTCATAGGAAGAAAGAAAGTGACAAAATCCTTGCTTTTACAATAATCTAGTCCAAGTTGCTCTAAATTACATCATAAACTGAGCCAGGTTCTTGAAGGTTACTTTTCTTAACTAATGTCATCCACTGCCACAAAAAAATAACCCAAATTCCAAGAAATAGCTAAATGCTTTACCAAATGGTCTCCATAATCTGTGTGAAGTATGTCAAATCATATGGTAATAATAAAATAATGATAAGTAGCATACACACTGGCTGCCCTATACCTTTTGTCTACTTTAAGATGGACTGCCCCTAATGACATCTTAGAGAAAAACAAAGCAAAACAATTGTCTTTGGGTATATATAGAGAGAATAAAAGACTTACTAAACCTAAGAAATTGTACTGGGGTGTGGTGTATATGTATGTATGACATCAAATATGAAGTAGATCCCCAAATGTATTCCTTTAAAATTAAATTTTTTCAAGAGCCCTTTCAACCTCAATGAACCCTTTGGAAAATCCCCATCTATTTTCACAACCACAATCATCAAAGTTTGAAAAATCACTTTTATAAAGCATGTCAATATTTTAAAATGACAATAACCAATGTACAAAAAATCTCCAAGGGTCAACAAATTTCATTGAATGACCTGATGTAGTATTAATATTCCTTTTTACCTATTAGACCATTCTAGCAGTTTCTCTACCTACCCTGATGCTGGAGGAGAAGGGGATGGCAGATGAGATCATTGGATAGCATCACTGACTCAGTGCACATGAGTTTGAGCAGAGCCCTAGAGACAGTAAAGGACAGAGGAGCCTGTGTGACTGAACAGCAACTGTATCTACACATCTCATAAGTTGTTACTATTAGCATCTCATACCCCAAAGTTCAATTGTGCTGTACAAATTTCTCTGCAACGTAATTACTAACAGATATCCTAAGATGATTTGGGGAGGAAACATGCAAAACAGCCTGGAGATACAGAAATCCTTTTTGTGTACATTCTCTCAAGGTCAAAATCTAGCACATAAAAATGGTATCACATTAATTTTCTTCAAGGTCATGATTAGAAAATACAAGTTTGTGGAAAAACAGCAACATTTGCATTTGACACGAAGTGTGACCAATGACAGGTGCAGCCCTCACATGGCTCATAAGACTAGCAAAAAATGCTGCAGAGTTACTACCCATTCCATAAAAAGAAAAATTTACTGAAATGGAATGTACAGTGATTTCATATCATGTTGCTAGACCAGGCAAGCCTAACTAAATGAACCCTCCAGACAGGAAAGACGTTTTAACATACTTAATAGGGTGGTATAATTCTAAAGAAATGTAAAATCATGTTAGAGGCTAAGGAAATCGACTGGTCACATTCTCATTCTAGAGAAGATGATATTTATCCTGGTGAAGTCACACAGCTTGTAAAGGGCACAGCCCCCAAAAGATGCCCAGTCTTTCAAACTCTAATTCACTGTTCTTTCCACACTGGTAATATATTTTAGAAATTACATTCTGAGGATAAAATTCAAAACCAAAACAAGAATAAAAACCTCCCACTCAGGGGCTTTGAGGTAAGATCCTTAGTTGAGTCTAAAGGAAAAAAAAATCATTAGCTTGAGTTAGAAAAGGATAACCCTCCTCTTCTTGCTAACATTCCTTCACATTTTGCTTTTGATCATTGCTAACAGACCTCATTTGTACTGTTTCCTTTAATGTTCCTCTGCTTCATCCCCTCTCTCCTTCAACTAAGGAAGATTTGGGGGTTTTCAAATCAAGCCTTAAGCTAGCCAGGGCCAAGTAGATTGATAACCGAGCAGGATGCCTTATTAGTAGAAATTGCAAACACTGAAAAAGCCCTCAACATTCCAGCAAAGATTTCAGTGTTCATTTCTCCTCCAAGTTACTAAGGTACCTCTACTTTGTGGCCTAAATTGCTCTCTTGCTAGCTGAAGAATCTCCTCATTAGCATGAAGCTATAAAATATTAACAGAGGAATTATTCTTTCTTTGGAACAAGACACCTTGCACAATTTGCTCAATATTTTCCTAACTTATACTTCCTGGTTCATTGAAGAAACTGTCTATCCAAATACCACTGAACAGAAGATGAAGACTCAGCCATGACAATATGAAATAGCCAATTATCTATTGAAGAATAGACTGTTTCATCATGACAGTTATTTTTACTGATCCCTTGATCATAAACTTACAGGGGCACAATTATTCCCAAAACAGTCGGAAGACTTGCTGAAATATTTACAACAGTTACACAATATTAACAGTCTTGACAGATTGCTTTTATCCTGAGTTGTCCAAATATGCATTTGCATGTATAAATTATTGCAAATACTATGAAAATAAGACATACCATGCTGCAAACAGTGAAAGTGTTAGTCGCTCAGTTGTGCTTGATTCTTTGCAACCCCGTGTTCTGTAGCCCACCAGGCTCCTCTGTCCATGAAATTCTCCTGGTAAGAATACAAGCTGCTGCTGCTGCTAAGTCGCTTTAGTGGTGTCCGACTCTGTGCGACCCCACAGACAACAGCCCACCAGGCTCCTCTGTCCCTGGGATTTTCCAGGCAAGAATACTGGAGTGGGTTGCCATTTCCTTCTCCAGGAGATCTTCCATATCCAGTGATCAAACCAGGTCTCCTGCATTGCAGGTGGATTCTTTACCCTCTGAGCCACCAGGGAAGCCCCTTTTTATCTACTTCCAATGCCAAATTCATAAGGAAATATTTTCAGTAACACTGAATTTGTGTTTCCACCCTCGTTTTGTTTTCGCTTTTTTTTTTTTTTTTTTTGCTGTTCTTGCCTTAGACTTAGAAGAGATTCAATGTGGGTCTCAATAAAGACAAGATGTACAAAACAGAATTTGCAAGAACAGACTGAACNTTTTTTTTTTCCCTCCCTTTTTTTTTTTTCGTTTTTTTTTTTTTTTTTTTTTTTTTTGCTGTTCTTGCCTTAGACTTAGAAGAGATTCAATGTGGGTCTCAATAAAGACAAGATGTACAAAACAGAATTTGCAAGAACAGACTGAACTTCATTCCAGTATTAACTTGAAGGTTGAAGCTCATCTAATTCTAAAATATTAAGAACATGTTCTGCTCTAAAGTATAAATTTTTCATAAACATAATCTTTGTTGTATAGCTGCTGAGTCATGTCTGACTCTGTGTGACCCCATGGATTATGGGGTTAACCCATCAGGCTAACCTCTGTCCATGGGATTTCCCAAGCAAGCATACTGGAGTGGGTTGCCATTTTCTTCTCCAGGGGATTCTTTAGCTTAGCATTTTTAATAAGGAACAGAAATCTGTCCTGTAATGTACACAAAAGGCCTGGAAATCAAGCCTTCTCTGGGAGATTATATACCAAGTTGATTGCTAACTTTGTTGTGGCAATAGATTATATTTGAGGCACTAACATACCATGTTAGAAATTTTAATGAACATTATCATAGCATTCTTACTTTTTAGTTTCTGTTTTCTATCAGACAGTGCTGGTCAGGTCTGTAAATATAGGTGCAGATGATTCTCCTTGAGAGCTAACATCTTCCTTTCTATGAAAACCAGGCACAAAAATTCATGAGGCTAGTGCACATTCTTAAGACTTAAACGTACATCCTGGAAATGCAGTATGTTTTGGAGAGCCTAAACCTTCCCAGTTTCAAGAAGATCACACTAGATGCTACACACCAATCGTGAGATTCACCACTTGAAATAGCCAGTAGAAGTCAGTTAATGAAACACCCACACGAAGACTCCAGAAACCATGACCCACAGCTCTTCTTCTTTTAAACCCAACACTGGAGGATTCCAAAGAAATTCGTCAAAGAAAATTCATTGTCATTAAGATTGAGTAAATTAAGTAAGCCATCGTAACTTCCACAGTCCTTCACAAATTACTTTCTTTAAAAAAAATAAAAAGTGTACAAGGCACACAATAAGTTGCAGACATTATCCAACTTACCAAGTTGTTCAGCAAGGAAAACTGATGCTGAAAGCTGACACCTGTCCACACGTCATCAGCAGAATCCAATGTAGAGGTCCCAATTACCCATCTGCAGGAAAAAAAGAAAAAGGTCAAACATTGACAATTATCTCAAACATGCATATATATTGCTAATAAATATGTGCATATCTAATACATACATATGTACATATAAATTATATATATATATATATATTCAGTTCAGTCACTCAGTCGTGTCTAACTCTTTGCGACCCCATGGACTGCACGCCCGGCTTCCCTGTCCATCATCAACTCCCAGAGTTTGTTAAAACTCATGTCCATTCGGTGATGCCATCCAACCATCTCGTCCTCTGTCTTCCCCTCTTCCCCTTCTCCTCCCATCATCAATCTTTCCCAGCATCAGGGTCTTTTCTAAGGAGTCAGTACTTTGCATCAGGTGGCCAAAGTACTGGAGTTTCAGCTTTAGCATCAGTCCTTCCAATGAATATTCAGGACTGATTTCCTTTAGGATTGACAGGTTTGATCTCCTTGGAGTCAAAAGGGCTCTCAAGAGTCTTCTCCAACACCACATACAGTGAAAATAATGAAATGTAATAAAACTGAAAATTTTTATTAAATATCTTTGGGTTTTCTCATAACATACGTGTCTTAACTGATATTCTTAAACTGTGGTGCTGAAGACTCTTGAGAGTTCCTTGGACTCTCAAGAAGATCAAACCAGTCGATCCTAAAGGAAATCTAAGCTGAATATTCATTGGTAGGACTGATGCTGAAGATGAAGCCCCAATACTTAGGCCATCCTACATGAAGAGCTGATTCACTGGAAAAGACCCTGATGCTGGGAAAGACTGAGGGCAAGAGGAGAAGGGAGCAACAGAGGATGAGATGGTTGATTGGCATCACCGACTCAATGGACATGAGTTTGAGCAAGCTCCAGGAGATAGTGAAGGACAGGGAAGCCTGGTGTGCTACTGTCCATGGAGTTGGAAGACTCTGACACAACTTAGTGACTGAACAACAACAACAATTATTACTAAAACAGCCAGAAGAGATGTGAATCTCTAATTCTTAAACTTGACACAAATCACGCAAACATCCACAGCCTGGAAAATCCTCACATATGTAAATGTAAATAAAAATGCTAGAAGAATAGCAGGTATGACTCAAAGGAGACACCAGCTGCTGCAGAGGGGGTGGATCTAAGTCTCTGCTCATCAGTCCCACGGGATCATTCCCAGTGTGGACCTGCTCTATTTCATGTGTAGACACAGCCATAGGGACAACCCGAATCCTTGAGTTAAAGAAAAAGGAACATTTTAACAGATTTTTAAAAACATTTGAGATCAATTGAAACTGCGTTATTTTCTCCATTTTGTTAATAAAATGTACTGTCCTTTTAAAGGAATTATTTATTCTCAGACAGCTTTAAAATTTGAGGGGAAAACTCCAAGATAAGTATTACAGGATGATGTACATGTTATATATCAAGAAAGATTATCTCCCTCTGTGATTACAGAGATGAATGCTGCTGTATTTCTTTTTGGCACTTTTTTGGATATTTATTAATCCTTAATAAAATATTAATCACAAGAAAAATAGAGGTTGGGGTCAGAAGCTTTTTTGTGTGTGTGCACCATACTGAGCGGACCGGACTCATAACGCAGTTTGACACAACATTCAGGAGACTCTACTGAGTCGAATTCTTATTTTACTAAACTAAACAAAGACAGTTCAAAAGAAATTTTGACTCTGGTTAGCCTAAGTAATCCCTGAGAAATATGCTTTTATTAACGATAGCAACATCTTTCAAAGGGCACTCTATTGTCAATTTTATTTACCCTTCATTTAAGATTAGAGATAAATCTGATAACAATACTTCTTAATTGTTAAGCCTGTTCAAATACTTGACCTGAAATAATGCTTTAGGATAATATAGTTAGACTTTGTGAAGTATGGAAAATTGAAAGAGTGCATTTAATATTGTTATTGGTATTTTCAATTTCACATGATGAGTAAGAATGCAAGTCTTAGAACAAGCTGCCTTGATTCCAACTCTCTCTAGCTTATCAGTACTATGAGTTAAGGCAAGTTAACATTTTTACACATCAGTTTCCTTACCTGTCATCTAAGGATGATAATAAATTAGTGCAAAATTATCTCTCTGACACCAAATTGATGTTAACTACATGGAATTCAACCATGTATATAACAAATACTGCATAAGAGAGGGTTGTTATTATTCATATTAATATTCTGAATACCCGAGGACCACATTTATGCAAGGAATTCTTTTAGGTGGATAAAGCATTAAACAAAGTTCACACACCCCTGTCATGGTGAAGCTTATATTTTAATAAAGCAGATAACCAATAAGCACTAGAAATAGAAAAACACATGGCACTTAGACAAAGAGCACTAAGGAGAGAAATAAAACATCACAGAGAATATGAAAACAACAGAATGGGAAAGACTAGCAATTTCTTCAAGAAAATGAGAGATACCAAGGGAACATTTCATGCAAAGATGGGCAAAATAAAGAACAGAAATAGTATGGACCTAACAGAAGCAGAAGATATTCAGAAGAGGTGGCAAGAATACACAGAAGAACTGTACAAAAAATCTTCACGATCACGATGGTGTGATCACTCACCTAGAGCCAGACATCCTGGAATGTGAAGTCAAGTGGGCCTTAGGAAGCATCACTATGAACAAAGCTAGTGGAGATGATGGAATTCCAGTTGAGCTATTTCAAATCCTAAAAGATGATGCCATGAAAGTGTTGCATTCAATATGCCAGCAAATTTGGAAAACTCAGCAGTGGCCACAGGACTGGAAAAGGTCAGGTTTTATTTCAATCTCAAAGAAAGGCAATGCCAAAGAGTGCTCAAACTACCACACAATTTCACTCATCTCACACGCTAGCAAAGTAATGCTAAAAATGCTCCAAGTCAGGCTTCAACAGTACATGAACCATGATCTTTCAGATGTTCGAGCTAGATTTAGAAAAGGCAGAGGAACCAGAGATCAAATTACCGACATCCACTGGATCATCAAAAAGCAAGAGAGTTCCAGAAAAACATCTACTTCTTCTTTATTGACTATGCCAAAGTCTTTGACTGTGTGGATCACAACAAACTGAAACATTCTTCAAGAGATGGGAATACCAGACCACCTTACCTGCCTCCTGAGAAATCTGTACACAGGTCAAGAAGCAACAGTTAGAACTNAGTAGCATGTTGGGCACCTATCAACCTGGGGAGTTCCTCTTTCAGTGTCCTATCTTTTTGCCTTTTTGTACTGTTCATGGGGTACTCAAGGCAAGAATATTGAAGTGGTTTGCCATTCCCTTCTCCAGTGTGCAGTATGAACAGTATGAACTGATCATCAGAGGGTAAACCCCAACCAGGCTGTGAGCAGATAAAGGAGTATGGTAAATTGTACTTACGTACAGAAAGATGACCACCCTAAACTGCAAACACAGACTGCAATGCACTTTACCAAAAAAAAAAAGAAGAAGAAAGAAAGAAAGAAAAGAAAAACAGTCACATTTGTATTTGTTTAAACTGTCAGCTCATAAGTGGAAGAACATCAAATATAGCAGAGTCTGTCCAACTAGCTGTGTAATACTTGACTCTTTAGCTGTTCATTCCCTGTGTAGTCCAGCCTTCCTGTTTGATAAATCTTAAGAATTTCACATTTTCATCCTTCAGGATACCTTTAAATATTTTCTTTCTATATCATTTTTAACTTCTTGGACACACCAGCATAACACTAGCTAATATTCATAGACACACCAGCATAACACTTAGCTAATATTCATTGGCTATGTGTGTTTAAATCAAAAACTTTTCCTTCCTAAGGTTTAAAATCTGAGTAAAAAAAAACAAAGTGAACACCAGAATCTTAATAAAAGTCAAATAGCGGAGCCAGTGTCCATTTAGAAAAGCACTCACCCTGCCTTAGCATTCTCTTTCAGGAAATATCAACATTTAACAAGTTATCAAAATATTTAACCCAGTTATCAAATTAACAGTGTCATTCCTACAGTCACTCTTCTGCGTATAGTACATGTTGGAAAGATGAACTTCACATTTGATAAAGCGGATTTGAAAAACTGTTTGCATAAAAGTGTGCCTTTCACTTAACAGCAGTTTAAGCTCAGAAAAAATGAATATAGGCTCCTTGCAACTGCTGTGGAATAGAAAATAGACAGAGGCTCAGGAAAAAAGGAAGAGAGGGCTGCAGAAGTGGAAAGTGGGTGGGAGGAGAGGACAAGGAAGGGCTGAGAACAGAAAGAAAGGAGGCGGCAAGTGTCAATAGATGGAAAAGTCCCTCTCATGGACATACTCTGAAGTGAAACATGTGTGACCTCCAAAATCCAGAGTTATCAACTGCTCATCTCTGTCTTCCTAGCAGGAGTTGCACGGTGCAGTTACTTCCTCTTTATCTTGGAGGGGAACGTCCCAGCATGACGGAGACCCTGTCACTTTTACTATACATTTGATTGATATGGCATTCTGCTGAATGTCCGCAGAGTTCATGCCTACTTCTTCGGACATGTGCTTTGACAGAAGGTTTAGAATCCTTGTAAGTTCCTGATCACCAGCTCTGATCAGCATAATGTCATCCAGAGAGTCAACCAGCATGATGTCCTTTAGAGCGTCAACCTGACCAAGGTCCCTGTGTACTATAGGATGAAAGGCAGCAGGACAAGGAACGCAGCTCTGGGGCCACAGGGAATGTGTGCTGCTCCGCTCACTACTCAGGCAAACTGCTCTTAATCCTCCTTGGTAACGGTTAGCGAGAAGAAAGCAGCTGCCAGATAAAAGGCTACATACTGAGTGCCAGCAGCTGTGTTGATGCGTTCTGGTAAAACACCAGCACGTCTGACACGGCATCTGTGATGAGGCTACCACAATGATGAGAGCAGCGGTCTGCCGCGGGGCCTCCCTGTGCTTGCTCGCCCGCCCTTGCTGGGCGTGCCCAGAGGGCATGGTCCTGCCCATTTCCCCTGGAAGATGGTTTCTAGGGCTTGGGCTTCCCCTGAGCAACCTTGAGGAATGGGGTAATGTCTCCCCCTGGACATTATGGTCCCCCCAGTCTGAGCTCCTCAGCTGGGATGCAAATTCCTCGCTCCTGTAGAGCACAGTCAAGTGATGGTTTCTTTGGCTGCTGCTGATATATCCAGTTATGTATACACAGCTTGAGTTCCCTTATCCTTTCTCTGCTGCTGCTAAGTCGCTTCAGTCGTGTCCGACTCTGTGCAACCCCATAGATGGCAGCCCACCAGGCTCAGCCATCCTTTCTCTAATTCTACGCAAAGGAAATTCTGACATCTTTACTTTGTTAGGTTAGGCACAGCTGTGTCTGGATTTCAGGAGATAACCTTGCACAATACTGAATCCTACATTATGGGTCAGTGTCCCAGAGTAAATAACGGGGTACCATTGCTTTGGGCTTCCCTGGTGGCTCAGTGGTAAAGAATGCACCTGCCGATGCAGGAGATGCAAGTTCGATCCCTGGGTTTGTAAGACCCCCTGGAGAAGGAAATGGCAACCCACTCCAGTATTCTTGCCTAGAGAATCCCATAGACAGAGAAGCCTTGCAAGCTATAGTCCATGCAGTTGCAAAAGAGTTGAACACAAGTTAGCACCTAAATGACACAAATAGTTGTTTTACAATGTTATATAGTTTCTATAGGCAGTGAATCAGTTATATGTATACATATATCTTCTCCCTCTTGGACTACAACCCCCACCACTCTCCCAATGATATATATACACTATTGATACTATGTGTAAAATAAATACCTAATAAGAATCTACTATAGAACATAGGAAACTCTACTCAGTGTTCTGATGACCTAAATGGGAAGAAAACTCCAAAAGAGAGAGAATAAATATGTACATGTATAGCTAATTCTCTGCTATACGGTGGAACCTAATACACTGTAAAGCAACTATACTCCAATAAAAAATTTTAAAAATAAAAATAAACAAAGAAGATATGGTACATATATACAATGGAATATTACTAAGTCATAAAGAAGAATGAAATAATGCCATTTGCAGCAACATGCATGAACTTAAAGATTATCATACTAAGTTTAGTATGTCAAAGATATCAGGTTATCACTTATATGTGAAACCTAATTTTTTAAAAAGATACAAATGAACTTATCTACAAAACAGAAACTTATAAATATTGAAAACAACCTTATGGTTACCAAAGAAGAAANAAGAATGAAATAATGCCATTTGCAGCAACGTGCATGAACTTAAAGATTATCATACTAAGTTTAGTATGTCAAAGATATCAGGTTATCACTTATATGTGAAACCTAATTTTTTAAAAAGATACAAATGAACTTATCTACAAAACAGAAACTTATAAATATTGAAAACAACCTTATGGTTACCAAAGAAGAAATGTGGGGCGGGGGGGTGGTGGTAAATCAGAAGCTTGGGATTAACATACATATACTACTATACATAAGCTAGGTAATCAACAAAGATCTACTGTATAGCACAGGGAACTCTAGTCAGTATTCTGTGATAACCTATATGAGAAAAGACTCTAAAAAAGAATAAAGGTGTGTGTATACACACACACACACACACACACACACACACACACATAAAACAGTCACCGCACTGTACACCTGAAACACAACACTGTAATTACACTCCAATAAAATTAAAATATTCTTTAAAAAAACTCCCATACACCACAGGAATAATAAATAAATCTCAGATTGAATAAAATTATAAAGTCATTCAAATCCTCTTAATCAGATATGTATCTAAAAACTAGTAGTCCAAAAAGTTTAAAAGGATGGAAATATTTAACACATGTAATATTTGTGGTATATATATATATATATATATATATACACATAACACCCATATAATAACACATTAAATATTTAATACAAATATTTAGCAAGTAAAAAATGGTTTCATAATATCAGAGTAGGTAACCTATAATGCTGGAGAAGGAAATGGCAACCCACTCCAGTGTTCTTGCCTGGAGAATCCCAGGAACCGGGGAGCCTGGTGGGCTGCCGTCTATGGGGTCGCACAGAGTCGGACATGACTGAAGCGACTTAGCAGCAGCAGCAGCAGCAACCTATAATGCAAAAATTGAAAACAGAATGCAAAACCATCATTTACTTTCACAGAGGACTTTTAAATGTATCTTAAAGTATGGTAATACAAAACAATAATATTCGTTGCATCACGTTTTATTGGCACATAGTCATCTTTTATGTGTTAAGTTAATCAGGAGGCCATCAGGTTGAGATGGTTCTAATGTCCTGACAACCCACAGAGGAAAACCAGAGTCCCAGCCTGTAAATGCCCCAAGCTCACAGAACTGATGGAGAAGGCGACGGCACCCAACTCGAGTACTCTTGCCTGGAAAACTCCATGGACGGGGGAGCCCGGTAGGCTGCAGTCCATGGGGTTGCCAGACACGACTGAGCCACTTCACTTTCATTTTTCACTTTCATGAATTAGAGAAGAAAACGGCAACCCACTCCAGTATTCTCGCCTGGAGAATCCCAGGGACTGTGGAACCTGGTGGGCTGCCGTCTATGGGATCGCACAGAGTTGGACACAACTGACCCAACTTAGCAGCAGCAACACAGAAACGAAACCTAAGGAAAACCAATCAGGAAGCGCCAACTAGGCTTTTGGCTCCAGGCAGTCAGCAGCAACTTTACTTTGTTTCCCCCATTTCTCTAAGGAAGTCTGACTCTGAGCTCTTATTGGTAGAGATCCTAATCACTTCCAGTTTGGCAGTCAGTTCAGTTCACTCAGGTGTGTCCCACTCTTTGTGATCCCAGTTGACTGGAGCAAGCCAGGCTTCCCTGTCCATCACCAACTCCTGGAGCTTACTTAAACTCATGTCCACCGAGTAGGTGATGCCATCCAACCATTTCAAATTCCGTCTTCCCCTTCTCCTCCCGTCTTCAACCTTTCCCAGCATCAGGGTCTTGCCCAATGAGTCAGTTCTTCACATCAGGTGGCCAAGGTATTTGGAGCTTCAGTATCAGTCTCAGTCCTTCCAGTGAATATTCAGGACTGATTTCCTTTAGGATTGACTGGTTGGATCTCCTTGCAGTCCAAAGGACTCTCAAGAGGCTTCTCCAACACCACAGTTCAAAAGCATCAATTCTCTGGTGCTCAGCTTTCATTATAGTCTAACTTTCACATCCATACATGACTACTGGAAAATCCATAGCATTAACTAGACGGACCTTTGTTGTTTGGCACTACCCAATTCAAAAATTTTTGCTTAAACTCTTATTAGAGATTTTAATATGCCTCAATGTACTTTTAAATCATATTTGAACTAAGATCATGGCATCTGGTCCCATCACTTCATGGGAAATAGATAAGGAAACAGTGGGAACAGTGTCAGACTTCATTTTTGTGGGCTCCCAAATCACTGCAGACGGTGAGTACAGCCATGAAATTAAAAGATGCTTACTCATCGGAAGGAAAGTTATGACCAACCTAGACAGTATATTAAAAAGCAGAGAGGTTATTTTGCCAACACAGGTCCGTCTAGTCAAGGATATGGTTTTTCCAGTGGTCATGTATGGATGTGAGAGTTGGACTGTGAAGAAAACTGAGCGCTGAAGAATTGATGCTTTTGAACTGTGGTATTCGAGAAGACTCTTGAGAGTCCCTTGGGCTACTAGGAGATCCAACCAGTCCTGGGTGTTCTGTGGAAGGACTGATGCTGAAGCTGAAACTCCAGTACTTTGGCCACCTCATGCAAAGGGTTGACTCACTGAAAAAGACTCTGATGCTGGGAGGGACTGGGGGCAGGAGGAGAAGGAGACGACAGAGGATGAGGTGGCTGGATGGCATCACTGACTCGATGGACATGAGTTTGGGTGAACTCCGGGAGTTGGTGCTGGACAGGGAGGCCTGGCTTGCTGCGATTCATGGGTCACAAAGAGTCAGACACGACTGAGTGACTGAACTGAACTGAAATATTTTAACTTATATAAGCGTAAAAAGGAAAGAATTGCAAGATACAGAAAAGTTCTAGAAACTCTTAAACAGGAGAAAATTTCCTTTATTTGTTTACTGGTCACCACCATCTCATCTGACAACCCCTTCTGTGGCTGTGTTGCAGGAAGGGGGGCCCTTTCCAGGGCCAGAAACTGGGCTCTTGTCTAACACTCAGAAATGAATTGTCCAAGGAGACACATGTGCTGACAAAGCAAGAGATTTATTGGAGAAGGGTACCTAGGTGGAGAGCAGGAGGGTAAAGGAAGCCAGGATAATAGCTCTGCCATGTGGCTGGCAGTCTCAGGTTTTATGGTGATGGGATTAGTTTCCAGGTTGTCCTTAACCAATCATTCTAACTCACAGTCCTTCCTGGTGGTGTACGGCTTGTTCAGCCAAGAAGGATGCAAGAGAGGAGGATTCTGGGAGGTGATCCAACACGTGGTGTCTCCTTTTGACCGTTCTCAAACTCTTCCGGTTGGTGGTAGCTAATTAGCTGTGTGTTCCTTACCAGGACCTCCTGTCATAAAACAACTCCTGCAAATAGGAACTATAGTGTCTGGCCAGGGTGGGCAGTTTCAGTGAGTGCGCTTCCCCTAACGGCTGTGCATACTTTATACAAACACATCCCACACACCTGGTTACTATTCACAGTAACTAAGGTCTCATTGAGGAAGCTCTCAAGAAGGAGTCGGGATGCTCAAGAATATACTTTTCCTCCAGCAACAAGTTAAATGTCCTCTGGTATGAACAGTAGCAAGGGTTGCTGCTAAGTCGCTTCAGTCGTGTCTGACTCTGTGCAACCCTAGAGACGGCAGCCCACCAGGTTCCCCCATCCCTGGGATTCTCCAGGCAAGAACACTGGAGTGGATTGCCATTTCCTTCTCCAATGCATGAAAGTGAAAAGTGAAAGTGAAGTCATTCAGTTGTGTCCGACTATTTGCGATCCATGGACTGCAGCCTACCAGGCTCCTCCATCCATGGGATTTTCCAGGCAAGAGTACTGGAGTGGGTTGCCATTGCCTTCTCCGAGCAAGGGTTGGGAAGGGTATTTTAAAAGGCAAAACAACAGTGATGTCTGAATAATGAGTGATCATTAGACACCTGGGGCTGTAAGAAGCACTAAAATGGAACAAGTAAACACAAATGGTCAATGGGAGCCTGAGACGGTGATGTGAAATAGAAAATCAAACAGTGTGTCTCTTGCAAGGGCTTCCCAAGTGGCTCGGTGGTAAAGAAGCCACCTGCCAATGCAGGAGATGTGGGTTTGATTGCTGGATTGGGAAGATCACCTGGAGGAGAAAATAGCAACCCACCCCATTATTCTTACCTGGAAAATCCCATGGACAGAGGAGCCTAGCGGACTACAGTCCACGGGGTCACAAAGAGTCAGAATGACTGAGCATGCCCACACACCTCAAGCCCTTTATAAAAGCATGAGGGGCAGTCATTCAAGCCTGAGGGCTAAGCCTATCTGTATGCCAGATTTGCACATTATGGGCACATCTGATTAGACAATAAGTAGTCAGGTATCAAATGGAGTTTATCACACCTCTTGACATCTGAAAGCAACACATTTATTTACTTGCCTTGCTGAAGTTTTGCTCCCAAATACTAAGATAGGAAGAATTGCATCCTCCCAGTAAAAGGGCCAGATGACAGCCATTGCTACAAAATAAATTAAGGCAAATCAGTGTAAAAATGTCTTTAAAAGAAAAAAAAAAATCTATGCTTAGGAAATATTTTGAGAGGTGCAAGAACAGGGTGCTATGGTGTACTTCCTGAAAAGACTTCACAGAGGCCAGAATGTCATCTTGCTTTCTGCTAGGCTGCCAGCTTGCAGAGCCAGGGCAACGCCTAGATGATGGGTAAGCAGAGTTTTTAAGTGAAGCAATGAAAGATAGGATTCCCCACGGAGCAGAAGGCAGATAATGCTAGAATTTTTGCAAAGTTGAGAAAAGCAGCTTCTCTAACCAGTGTCCTCCAAACCGCACCAGCCAAAGGGAGAATCTAGGCTTTCAGATATACCTGATGAGGCTCTGGGTAGAAGAAACGTGCTAAAGTCTGGACCTCTGATAAGAAACCCATCCGCTCTCGAAGAATGATTTACCAGGTTTGTTTCTAGATTAACTTGATGCAAAGAGCCAGGAGCTTACAGGAGATGGTGGGGATTGGGGGTGGGGCAGATGGTGGGGACTTGAAAGTTCATTTAGATTTGGTGCTGGAGCTTCCTTGAGCAGCCAGTGGTTACGTGCAAAAAGCCCGCTGTGTAGACAGAGCCAGGAGTATGAAGTCTGGGCAGAGAGCAACGGAGCATGGGACAACACGTGGACCGTGGGGGAAAATTAAGGGCAAAATTTTTCATACCTTTTCAATTCTCGTGCCACCCAATTGAATTCTCTGCACTTTGCTGTTGTTAAAAGATAAGATTTTATTTGAGCAAAATTCAGTTTCATAGGGCAGCAAACAGGAAGAAGTTAGGGCTCCACCCACAGGAACTTGGAGAGACTTTTATGGAGAAAAGGAGAAGCAAAGTAAGGACGGAGCTGATTCGCTGTAACTTACATCTTCATTGGCTGTTAGTAATTGGGGTTTGTAAGCATGAGGCATTTGCAGACTTAGATTTCAGTTTGCTTCCATGGGCTGTCATGGCATGACAGCCACCTGAGTCTCATGACCTTATTATTTTAGCAACTATTCTGATAGAACTTTTTATGCTTTCAGTTTATTCATCTTAAAAAAAAAAAATTGAGCTCCTACCTTCTGTTATGCACTGCTCTTTATGCTGAGACATAAAACAATGAACACACAATCTGTACTCTCAGGAGCTGTATTTGAATGGGAAAAGGAATGGGGGCAGACAAAGAATAAGAAAATAAATTTCACATACATATAAATATAACATGGTGCTTAGTAAAGGGGAGCAATGGGAAAAGGAATGGTTAATTGGATTTGATTGCAGTTCTATGAGGAGTGATCAGAGACTCACCAATAAAGTGAGCAATGAAGAAGTCATTAGCAGAGGTGTTAAAATCAAGAGACTGGGTGAAACAACCCAAGAAAGGTATACAAAAACTTTTTTTTCTTTGTATACTTACTTCAAGTGAGTTCTGCTCTTAGCAACCAAACAAGTTTGAATTGAAAGAATTGTTACTGGGAGTAGCTGGGAGTCCCTGATACTACTCCATTCCCAGTTCTGGATCATGGAAAAGCTCAGCTATGGTTTGCCTCTCTCCTTTCATTAATTCCTCTGTATTTGAATTCGCTTGATTTGTTCTCTCTCAACCAAACCCCTCTTATGAAAGAAACTTAATAATAAACTTGGCTTCAAACAACACTGCACTTTTTCTGGTCCTCTTAAAAAAATTCTTTGTTTCCCTTGGCACAATTATAACCAAAGTAAATGTTGTTATTTGGCTAAGCCCCTAAAACTAGTTTTGCAATAACTTAATTTTAGTCTTCTTTAAACACAATTTAGGCAGAGATGACAATACATCATCACAAATAAATTATTTCCCTAAGTAGTAAAATATATAATAATGTCTACTTTCAGGCTGTAGAAAACAGCTTTAGAGAAAGCAGGATGTCTGCCATAGTTTTAACAACCTTCTGTACTGGCTGACTGAAGAATTCTCTGGAGACATTCTGTCAAATATATGAAACAAATGACACTCAGAAATTGTTGCTTGCTGTAGCTGCAGCCTTCCAATATACTTTTCTAGTACTTTGTAGAATCAGAGACTTTTCTGTGTCAAGCCAAATATTCTATTTTCCCCCTTCATTAAAAAAAATTTAGTTCTGGTTTGTTTATTCTTGAAACAAACAAAATATTACCCCTTACTCAGTTGAAACCATTAATGATTTCCATCCAGAGGCTTAGAAGTACTGATAGATGGGCAAGATAATGAGCAAAAGTCAACTTGAACACACTTAGATTTTTTTTTTCTCAAACATTAGGCATATTTTTCCAATGTGACCATTTTGATTGTTATTTTGACCCCATAAAAATCTGAATTCTGAGGTGATAATCAGTAAGTCCTATTGACTTGTCACTTTAAATAGATCACTCTGCTATAAAGACTCTTGGGGGAGGGAAGGTTAATATAAGAGCAATGATGTCCTGTGTAAGCCTAAATTCCAATGCTCATGAATTTGCTAGATCTCACTGAAGTACCAGAGATGTATCATGCTACCAGAGTATACGGAGACAGCTATGTGGCCTGGAGAAGCCATGGAAAGCTTTTCAAAGGAGCCTTTTTTGAGTTCATGAAAAAGAATTTGTTCTGATTCCATTTAAAATTCAATTTAGCATACAGTTATTGAGTATCCACCATGCAGAAAGTATTTTGCAGGATCACAGCAAAGTACAGGCTTTATAAACTTGAATAAGACCTTGTCTTTGACTTCAAGTGATGGCAAAACTCCTGGGAGTAGGAAAAGACCAGGCAGATGAAGAAGGAGGGCCACGAGCTGTAATGTGATTAGTCTCAGGTTTCCTTCCTCAGAACATTTTAAGTGAATGCTTCCTTTAAAATCTATTCTAGTGATGCTGTTGATGAGAGACACCTATACAGAATTTACTAATAAGGCCAATATGAAGTGCCAATTTTTAAGCCTACATGTGTGCATGCTAAGCCACTTCAGCCATGTCCGACTCTGTGACCCCATAGACTGTAATCCACCAGGCTCCTCTGTCCGTGGGATTCTCTAGGCAAGAACGGTGGAGTGGTTTATCATGTCCTCCTCCAGAGGATCTTCCCAACCCAGGGATCGAACCCTTGTCTAATATGTCTCCTGCACTGGCCTGCACCACCGCCACCGCCCCAAATTAGAGAAAACCTAAGTGGTAAAGCATAGACAAAATGTTAAGTAAACCATTGTACATACAATGGATTATCACACTGTCATTTTCTACTGTACTATACCCATTCTATAGCAACATAAGATATAAACACACAAACACACCCCAATATTGACTGTTGTCAGTGGATACTGGAAGCCAAACAACACTTGTATTAACTAAGCAAAATCTACTTATCTACATGATACAAAAATAGTTTGGCCCTGTTAAGATACCCAGCAGAGAGTTTAGAAATATTTTTTAGGACAATAAAAACTTCCTGGGCCCCAAATCTCACCACTCAGACACGAAGGAAATGGATGACAATAATCTACACTGAAAATGTCAATCAGAAATTCACGATGAGATATTATACACTAAAGATCGGCATGACTTTTAAAAGTGTATTTCTTACTCTCTTTCATGATTCTTCCAACTCCCCTCAATCTGAGAAATTAGGGAAACCAAGAATCAGTACAAGGCACCCCACTCAGTGTCACATGGCATCCTGGGCAGGAGGGGGCTAGGGAGAGTGGGTGTGTACGGCTGACTCCCTTCACTGTCCACCTGAAACTACCACAAACCCTGCTAATTGGCTATACTCCAATGCAAAGTAAAAAAGAAAGTTCAATTAAAAAAAAAGGAATTAGGAGAAACAATCATTTAATAGAATACCTCTATTATAATGATCTGGTAACATAGCCCCAAAGGACAAGAGACACTTTGCCAAAAGCAACTTCGTAATCCAGGTGACTGAAAATACAGCAGAGCATTTGGCCCTGTGGTGAAAGTATGGTTAACTAAATTAATAATTTTGATAAGACAAAATTAAAATAGAGAGCATTTAATTTTTCCGCATCCATGTACACTTAAGAAACAAAGTAAAAAGAAATCATTCTCTCATTGTCATGAGACATCTAAAAGATTTAGAACTGCTCAGAATGTTTCCAGAGAACATTCTGATGCTCTATTAATGATATTTTTTCTTTTAAGTCTGAAGTCTGTACAATCAATCTGTCCTTTAGCTTTCTGTTTGGTTCATTTCCTAAGATTTTAAGTTCAGTGAGCAGGTTCACTTATATTTAGCTCCCAAAGTACAAGAAAGTGCTATAATTCAAAGGGATTTGCAATGCTTTGTTTCAAAGCTGAAAATCAAAATGTTATTCATTTATTTTCAGATTGATTAGTTGTCTACTGGAACAGTCAACAAAAGATGTCTAATTACAGAAGATTGAGATAGAAAGGGTGCTATTTGCACATAAATAGTGTTTCCAAAATGGGAAATCCAGGGGAAAAAAATCACAGAGCTTAAGAGAGGACTGAGTAGGACTAAGTTCTCTCCCCTTCATTGTAAAAGTTATGTCATGATTTTCAAGAAAATCTGTTGGTTACCTTAGCCAGAAAGGGTAGTTGGACACAGGTTAACTGTTGCAGCACAAGGATTTTTGAGTCTCCTGTAGTTTGAGGATAGGAGGCAGTACATGCTAAGTGACTTCAGTCATGTTTGACTCTTTGTGACCCCATGGACTGTCACTTGTCAGGCTTCTCTATCCATGGGATTCTCCAGGCAAGAACGCTGGGGTAAGTTGCCATGCCCTCCTCCAGGTCAATTCTTCTCCACCCAGGAATTGAACCCGCGTCCCATATGTCCTGCATTGGTAGCCTGGCTCTTTACCACTAGCACCACCTGGGAAGCCCAGAGAGTTGAACAAACCTGTTTGTGTTTGGACGCAGATACTAATAGCCTTCTGTTGCTGTGAAAGGGCTGGGAGAATCTGAACCTTGTGATGATCCTGGGGAATTTTGAGGAAGAGTTTAGGGAAAGGGATGGTGTCTGGTAGTAAAATAGAGATGCAGGCTGAGGACCAATGACTGCTGGGGAAGAGGGCTCTGGGCCAGGCGCTTCCCTGGGGGGAACTCCACCCTCACCTGCCTCTCAGGAAGCAGGCTTGCACCTGGAGGGAAGGCAGGGGAGGGAAACAAAATTCTAGCTCACAAACTGCTCAACACCCCCTGGAGAAGTCACAGTGCCCTCTGCACCTCGGCTTCACGCACAGAGATCTTGTCTCTACTCTAAGCGGCCAGCATAGGACCCGCGCGGCTGCAACTCCCATTACAACACATAGCAGCGTTTGAGCTCCATCAGGAATCAGGGTGTGAACAGCGCGGTTCCATCAGCTCAAGGGCAACTGGGGGCCTCCATCAGCGACAGGGCTGCATGGCTGGGGAATATGGCCTCGGCGGTGACGGAGGTCGTGTGTCTGCTGTCCCTGTCCAGTGAAACTCTCTGGAGTCGGGATAAACTTTGTGGGAGGTCCAGTCGCACTTTTTCCCAAACAAGTGTAACACAGTGATCTTCAGTTCAGTTCAGTCACTCAGTCGTGTCCGACTCTTTGCGACCCCATGAAGCACGCCAGGCCTCCCTGTCCGAGTTCACTCAGACTCACGCCCATCGAGTCAGTGATGCCATCCAGCCATCTCATCCTCTGTCGTCCCCTTCTCCTCCTGCCCCCAATCCCTCCCAGCATCAGAGTCTTTTCCAATGAGTCAGCTCTTCGCATGAGGTGGCCAAAATACTGGAGTTTCAGCTTCAGCATCATTCCTTCCAAAGAAATCCCAGGGCCGATCTTCAGAATGGACTGGTTGGATCTCCTTGCAGTCCAAGGGACTCTCGAGAGTCTTCTCCAACACCACAGTCTCCTGAATTCTCTATAGTAGAAGAGCAGTCAGAGGTTTGTCACGTGGTAATAATCTCCCCATCCTAACTAATTTGATGGCCTGAAGGGTCTGGTCTGCCGGTCTAGACTGGCCCTAAAGGCAAAAATTACACAACCAAAGTTTTTAACAAACAGTGAATCTACAAAATTTTCCATGTGTTGCTTCCATGTCGGTTTTTTATATCTTTGCACATAAAATGTCATGCCTAAACGTAAGCCAGAGAAATTCTTAAGGCCTTTGTGTACCTAGATCCATTCTTAATCTATGTGGCTACTCCGCCTTTAAAATTCATTGACTGAGACTGAGGGCTGACATTTTTATTCTACTTAATGTAAATTTAGATAGCCACATGTGGGTATTGGCTACTGCTTAGACAACATAGGTCTATAAGATAATAGGAAAAATCATTTTGTTTATATATGTATATTTAAGATTCTCATTTTTGTCAGTGTAAACTGTCTTCTACACCAAGCTATCAATAAGAGGCTAGCATATAGATACAGCAAACCACTAAACGTTACACAGAAGTTTCTTTATTAGATGCTGGGCAACTGGCAAAAAGACCAAAAAAAAAAGTGCCCAAATGCAGGCAGGAGAAGGACAAGCAAACAGTATTGATTAATTGTCATTATATCTGGAAAACATTAGCTTCTGATTAATTGTAAATTTACTAAGGCATAACCTAAGATCTCCAAAGAGTCAAATAAGCAGAGTTGCTTAGCCATTTTGAAGCAATTTATTGATTATCCACTAAGGGAAATATTTTAATCAAATACTAGAAAGCCTGGATTAGATAACAGATTTTATTTTCTTTTTCTGCACTTTAACTTTACATAACTTCTTGTCTATAGACATTTTGCAGTTTTTCTATTCTCCAATAAATGCTGATGGAGACAAATATGTCAATAATATCTAAATTCTACCATTTTGATAAGTAATCCTCTTCTCCATGTCAGTGAATGTTGACCACTTTAAAATTATAACTCTACATTTTTAATTCATGTTTGCATTGTTCTTTACAGGATGCAAAATGTGAGCTCTATTTTTAGCATCAGGACCACTTTTGATGGATGTAAATGGTGGTGGACACACTGCAACTCAGAGGAAAGGCTGACAGTCTACATCAGTTCCCTGATTGGTGGAATATTTCACTCTCCTGGGTCAACTTGAAGAAAAAGAAGCACTTAGGATATTAGCAATGACAACTTGCCATTTTCCATTCAGGTTAAAACAGTACAAAGGTAGCTTCAAGCCTGAGTCATACTCTAATTATCACATACTCCTGACCTATTGGTAAGCATATCCGAGAATGTGCATTACATCTCCGGATTTGTTCAGCCTTAGTTGATGAACAACAGATTAGAAGGGAATGAGACTAGCGTTAAAAAATACTGTTAGTCTTATCCAGACTATTCTACATCACCCAATTCAGAAACAGTAACCTAAAATATGTCATTTCGAGTGCACAAGAGTTATTGGCACCCTTGCATGTAAGATGCTAAAGAGTTTTCTCCACTGTGAAGTTAAAAAAAAAAGAATGTACTGGTTAAAAATCCAGGATAAATCACATTTACTTGCCTTTTACCTTCAATGCTTCTCATACTTGTAATGGGTAGTAGTAACATTATGAAAACTTTGTGAAAAGACCTGGATGACTTCTGAACGGAATCACCTGTGAAATCAATCTTTACACACACCAGTCTCCAATCCTTTTTAGCTGCACTTAAACCTACCTCTTGTAGTTTCTTAAAAATGTGCTTTTTTAAGAAATACTGCTAAAAAGAAAGAAAGAAAAGAAATGCTGCTACTTTCTACAACTATAAAATTGGAGAAACTTTTCTAAGTTTATTTCAAATATGTACATATTTAGAAATAATATTTATGAACAGTAAAATGATTGTTATCAGATCTATTATACTCTTCAATGGTAAATTATAGCTATGACATTGAATCCTTTACCAAAGCACATGTATCTTTCTAAAACCTCCACTAGGTGAGGACAATAACTTTCCCACTGCTATGGACAGAATTGTGTCTCCCAAAATTCATGCTGCATCCATAACCCTTAATGTGACTGTATTTGGAGATAGGATTTCTTAAAAGGCAATGAGTAGATGAAGCCATAAGGGTGAAGAGCCCTAGGCCAATAGAACTGCCATCCTCATAAGAAGAAAGCACATATTTATACCTTCTACAAGCTGGCAAGAGAGCCTTCCCCAGAATCCAACCACACTAGCAACTTGATCTTGGGTTTCCAGCCTCCAGATCAACCACCACAATATTTCATAAAGATAAATCTACTTATTCCTCATAAGAGTAAGATAAAGCACGCCTGTGTCCTCCGTGTGCGTGCATATGAATGAACGGCACCACACACAGATATGGAGCATAGAACGTAAAAGGGAAAACCCAGATGGGGTTATCCTTTCAGAAACAAAGACAGGGTTGTTAGCAGAAATATATTCTACAAATATCAGTCTCTAGCATTACAGATTGACCGAATTGGGTATACGTGACACTGAAATCCAACAAAGCACAAAATCTGCTACTCAGAGTAAAACTAACTCAGTGCATGAAAATTGGGCATGCCATAGTGTTACAATACATCTACAATATTCATGTATCTAAACATCTACTAGAAAACCCAAAACCTTCATCTGGCAAGAATATCACCTAAGTGTTCCCCTGCATTTCATTTAGGAGTTTAACAACACTATCACTTACTTGGGGGGTTGTTCGTTGTTTTATACGCTAAGTTATGTCCAACTCTTTTTGACTCCATGGACTGTAGCCTGCCAGGTTCCTCTGTCCATGGGATTTCCCAGCCAAGGATACTGGAGTGGGTTTGCCATTTCCTTCGCCAGGGGATCTTCCCGACCCCGGGATCAAACCTGTGTCTCCTGCATTGGAGATGCAGGAGATGATCCTTTACCGTTGAGCCACCAGGAAAGCCTTACTTGGAGGGTAAATATAAACAAATGACCTTTACTTCAACATCCAGTAACTTGCAAAAATCCTAAACAATTAATCTTAATTGACAGATTTGTTTTTAAGTTAAAGAAATTCTCTTTGACAGCATCCATATGGCATCCTTAGTGCAGTCCATACTATAAGTCTTATCCTTATCCTCACTGTATTGAACAGATAAGATTAAAAATGTACAAAAATAATCTGTGATGTGAAGGAGCTTATGTTCTAGATTGAGAGCATCCTTGATACAGGGTCCTTTGAGTGACGCCTCTCCTGCTCTGCGCCAGAGTGTTGGTGGCCACACGGTTCCAGCCTCCTCATACCGTCCCCTCACCTCCTTCCCTCATCACCATGATATAGATGCCCCTATGGACATCACTAAATTTCCATCTTTCTCCCAGGATCTACAAGGCCAGTTCTCCTGCTGACCAAATATGCAAAATGTCCAAAATGTTAATTCCAAACTGTTCCAAGTCAAACAGGGTTCTGGTTTCTTTTTTTCCTAGTAAAGAAGAGCTGACAACCAAACCATATAGATGACTTTGTTAGCCTCATCTTTGATTTCTGCTCTTTATTCTTCCATAATTCTGAAAACTGTCTCTTTTTCAATCCCTTCGTTCCATCCCTGACTCCACTTGACCAACATTCATCTTCAGTATATCTTCCTCATTGTAAACAGTTGTCCTACTAAACAATTGCTTTCCCAAATTTTTTCAGTATTACCTTTCCACTTTCAAATGCTGCATGCCAGAAGCTTACAGGGTTTTAGCATGGCATCTAACAAATTCTTCTACCCAGCATTATTCCATTATTTTATTAATATTCTCACCTGCTCAATTCTTTCCCAAGAAACCTGGTGCTCATTCATTCCAGGACACGTCTGTGTTTGTACTGCTTTACAATTGCCTGTCCCCCTCTCTGTGAATGTCGCTTCTTTATCCCCAAACACATGGATTCCAGAGCACGGAAGAGCTGACCACCGACGCATGCTCTCAAGTCGCAACAGCTAGTATGTGTAGCTGGTACTCTAGCCACATTCGGGACTTTTAAGACCAGTATTTAGTTTCTTCCCCCAATTCCTACTGCATAACTTAGTGAAAGGTAAATGCTTTTTAATCATTTGTTAAAATGAGTTTAATCTCATTGACTACCAAACAATTTGAGTTCCAAAAAAGGACAATACACGTATTTGCAACCACTCTACTCCAGTACTGTATAAATATGTTGAGCTTTATTTTTGCATCTCACTGCAATGGCCTAATCTTTAAGTCTTTTAAGTTAAATATTCAGAAAGATTGGCCACGGATATGGGTTGCTATGGTAACATCATCCTTCCAGCATCTAAAGCTCTTAAAACTTTATGAGTTTTCTGAACATAAGAACCCTGGAATAAGCATACCCTTTACATGTTAGGTGCAGCTATATATTTTTGAAAGTTGTATCTAAAGGGAAAAATAAAGATAAATTCATATTCATATATGAAAAACAGTAAACTAATATTCATGTAAAAAATAATATTCTATGTAAGAAGCTTAGGGCTCACAAGTATCATGGGACTACAAGCTGACCCTACTCATTGTAGGTACTATTTTGAAAATACATACATGTGTGTGTATATATATATATATGCTTGTTTGAAAATTTCTCACTAGATAGATGCTGCTGCTAAGTTGCTCCAGTCGTGCCCGACTCTGTGAAACCCCATAGACAGCAATCCCCCAGGCTCCCCTGTCCCTAGGATTCTCCAGGCAAGAACACTGGAGTAGGTTACCATTTCCTTCTTCCAATGCATGAAAGTGAAAACTCTAAGGCACTGTCAAAAGAGGGAGGAGTGGGTGGTTCCCCAATGGCTGGGATGCTGTTCCCACTCATTAGCATATGAATTCACCCTGCTCACAAAACCTAACCAGGCTGAATTCCATGGCCCCAGCCCTTGCCCTTGGCAATGGCCCATACCCTCAAGAGTGGGCTTCTCTCTGAATCCTAACAAATCTACCTCTTGTAGCTTTGTCTCTCAGTGAATTTTTACAATGAGACCTCAAAGCCTAAGCTTTATTAGGTACCCAAAGCCAGACATTCTGAGTTTGGGCTGGGCTAGAGTCCCAGGAGAAAGTTGAAGGACAGGAGGAAAAAGCAGTGGGAAAAATGTGCCAAGGAATCCCCTTCATGCTAAGTCACTTCAGTTGTGTCCGACTTTGTGCGACCCCATAGATGGCAGCCCACCAGGCTCCCCCATCCCTGGGATTCTCCAGGCAAGAACACTGGAGTGGGTTGCCATTTCCTTCTCCAATAGATAGATGCTAAGCAATGTGAAATCGTTATTACTCATATAAGATCTTCTGAGATTGATGTAACTACTATGTTACATCACAGCAAAATTACTTCTTATCAAAAGCATCATCTTCCATTTAATACCTATCTATAGCCCAAGAACTGAGCTTGCATAGAGCTAGTTACTAAATCACAGTCATTTTTGTGGTTTATCATACATACAGACCCTGTTTAAGAAATTGCTAAATAAAAAATAAAGGCCTCTCTAACCTAAGAAATCTAATATTGCAAAATTCAAAGGTCTTTAATTAACATAGTTACACTTGATTATTCATATTCAGTTCAATTCAATATAGTTCAACGCATTTCTATAACTGTTTTTTTAAGTTAGTGAATTTATCCAAAATATAAACCTCATGAAAGCTTTATTTCAAAGCTATTAATATTATTTTTATTCTTGGGTACGCACTATTTTTAGTTGCTTTGTGTATCAATGCCTGCAGCTAACAAGTATCCACAAGATATCTAAATAACCATTGTGCTTATGAGTGGCTAAGGATATGGTTAATCATAAACATGATAAAATTTGGAATTTTCTCAACTTTTAGAGTTTTGTTTAGATTATTTTGGCACTATATTAACAGTAAAAGAATTCAATGTACCTTGAAAAATGAAACAGATTTTTCCCCATAGACATAATGCCTCACATAAAATTATGAAGTGAAGAACAATATAAACTCAAAGAATAAAAAAGTTTCTTTGTATTCATCCATTCTAATGAGAGTGGCAGGCATATGCTGCTGTTTGTTCTCACCCTATGGCTCTGGTCAAAAGTTTTAGTTTTCAAATGCAGAAGACGGTACCAACTGTAGATATAGACTGTATCAGTCTATATCTAATTGGATAATTGCTCGTTTTCCCCAAAGTAGTTGTTATAGGAAATGGCCATTCACGGAGAAAGCTTGGAAACTACATAACTTAGAGAAATGATGGGTTTGTGTTGTCTGCTACAAGCTGGTTTGTGAAGGTCAACCAGTTGACCAAAAATCATTGTCCCATGTATGTTCAGGAGTTATTCAGTTTCTTCCCTAAGGACAGATCACTCTGTTGAAAAGTTACAGGATCTACATCCAAAGTGGTTGTTTTTTTGTGTGTTTGTTTGTTTTTTTTAACTTATACTAACTCATTAATTCACATTTTCTTACAATCCTTGCTGGAAAAAAGCAAACATACTTCATAGTAACAAATTATTTAGAACTCCAAATGAACATCTCCATTGAATACCAAAGGCTTGAGATTTATTCTTACAAAACTACATTTGAATCAATTTCAACTCTCCCCAAATTGTCTTTTTCCCTTATCAGTTCAGTTCAGTTCAGTTGCTCAGTCGTGTCCCACTGTTTGAGACCCCATGAATCTCAGCACACATAGGGATCATTAAAATAATGTTTGATGTTGCTGTCCCTGTCTGTATCTATATCTCTATATTCACATCTAAGTGTGAACACGCATGCATGCTCAGTCACCCCAGCTCTTTCCAACCCCATGGACTGTAGCCCACCAGGCTCCTCTGTCCATAGGATTTTCCAAGCAAGAATACTGGTGTGGGTTGCCATTTCTTTCTCCAGGGGATCTTCTCGAACCAAGGATCAAACCCAGGTCTCCTGCACTGCGGGCAGATTCTTCACCATCTGTTCCACAAGGGAAACCAATGGGTATATACATACCTACATCTATATTAGCTATCTGCATATGTGCATATATATTTATTTGAAAATATGGTTTTAAACACATATATATGCTCTGGAAATACATTTAATAAACCATTTCAGAAGCTTCTCAGGGAGAATAGTTTATGAAGCATCATTGTTAAAAAGGTTTCAAGTCTTCTTAAATATAATGCAATCGTTTATACTAACAATCCATTTAGCTAGAAATCATAGTCTCAGAAATAAGGCCAAGTCAGAAAATATTCATAAAGAAAAAGGTGTTCAATTAACAGCTGCAGTTGTGGCTGAAAAGCAAAACTACAATTCAGGGCTGAGATGACCAAAAGTAAAACAGACCAGTAAGAAGAAAAGTACTCATGTAAGTGGAAATGGGGCTCCCCTGAAATCTTCCCCTAACCACTCAGACACATTTAGAGAGGCAATCTAGTAGATCAGGCTAGAGGTTAAATCACTCATCTTACAACATCCTCTCAGCTCATTCTCTGCATTACATATTGAAGAGAAACATCCACTTGTTTTTGTTCAGTCACTCAGTTGAGTCCGAGTCTTACAGACCCCATGGACTGCAGCACACCAGGCTTCCTGTCCCTCACTATCTCCTGAAGTTTGCTTAGACTCATATCCATGGCATCAGTAACACCACCCAACCATCTCATCCTCTGCTGCTCCCTTCTCCTTTTGCCTTTAGTCTTTCCCAGTGTCTTTTACCAATGAGTCAGCTCTTTGAATCAGGTGGCCAAAGTACCCGCTTGCTATTATCATCTAGACTTAGTCCTCCAATTCAGGCATCTTTTGCATTTTTTTCAGCTGTTTTCTAAAGAATGCTCCTTTTTTTCAGGGTCAGAGAAGATATAACAAATTTTCTGTAACAGCAACTAGGCAGATTCTAAACCAAGACACTTCTCATCCATATAAAATAATAGTATCTCTGGCCGATAGGTATAGATATCAGCAAATTATCTTTCCACTAAGGAATCCATCAAGAGAACACAGCCACTATAATCAAGAGCTCATAACATCGATGAAATCATGGCTTGCTTTTGACAAAACAACCTACTTAAATTTTTCAGCATCTAATTAACACCCTTGATCAATGCCATTTTACCATATTAGTGCATCATTCCGCAAATGCTAATGGCATATTAAATGTCTTTGATGGATAATACAGTAGAGAGTTGTAATCTATTTCAACTGAAAGTGATAGATATTATTTTAAGCTCTATATCCACTGCTTCATGGATTGTACTGTGTAATTTGCTGGATTCTCCGTCTGTCTTTCACAAATACTGCAAAGAATTGTACTTGGAGAATAAAATCGCATTGTGTCATCAGAAATAGAGATGCGGACCTAGAGAATAGACTTCAGACACAGCAGGGGAAGGANCCAAGCAAGAATACTGGTGTGGGTTGCCATTTCTTTCTCCAGGGGATCTTCTCGAACCAAGGATCAAACCCAGGTCTCCTGCACTGCGGGCAGATTCTTCACCATCTGTTCCACAAGGGAAACCAATGGGTATATACATACCTACATCTATATTAGCTATCTGCATATGTGCATATATATTTATTTGAAAATATGGTTTTAAACACATATATATGCTCTGGAAATACATTTAATAAACCATTTCAGAAGCTTCTCAGGGAGAATAGTTTATGAAGCATCATTGTTAAAAAGGTTTCAAGTCTTCTTAAATATAATGCAATCGTTTATACTAACAATCCATTTAGCTAGAAACCATAGTCTCAGAAATAAGGCCAAGTCAGAAAATATTCATAAAGAAAAAGGTGTTCAATTAACAGCTGCAGTTGTGGCTGAAAAGCAAAACTACAATTCAGGGCTGAGATGACCAAAAGTAAAACAGACCAGTAAGAAGAAAAGTACTCATGTAAGTGGAAATGGGGCTCCCCTGAAATCTTCCCCTAACCACTCAGACACATTTAGAGAGGCAATCTAGTAGATCAGGCTAGAGGTTAAATCACTCATCTTACAACATCCTCTCAGCTCATTCTCTGCATTACATATTGAAGAGAAACATCCACTTGTTTTTGTTCAGTCACTCAGTTGAGTCCGACTCTTACAGACCCCATGGACTGCAGCACACCAGGCTTCCTGTCCCTCACTATCTCCTGAAGTTTGCTTAGACTCATATCCATGGCGTCAGTAACGCCCCCCAACCATCTCATCCTCTGCTGCTCCCTTCTCCTTTTGCCTTTAGTCTTTCCCAGTGTCTTTTACCAATGAGTCAGCTCTTTGAATCAGGTGGCCAAAGTACCCGCTTGCTATTATCATCTAGACTTAGTCCTCCAATTCAGGCATCTTTTGCATTTTTTTCAGCTGTTTTCTAAAGAATGCTCCTTTTTTTCAGGGTCAGAGAAGATATAACAAATTTTCTGTAACAGCAACTAGGCAGATTCTAAACCAAGACACTTCTCATCCATATAAAATAATAGTATCTCTGGCCGATAGGTATAGATATCAGCAAATTATCTTTCCACTAAGGAATCCATCAAGAGAACACAGCCACTATAATCAAGAGCTCATAACATCGATGAAATCATGGCTTGCTTTTGACAAAACAACCTACTTAAATTTTTCAGCATCTAATTAACACCCTTGATCAATGCCATTTTACCATATTAGTGCATCATTCCGCAAATGCTAATGGCATATTAAATGTCTTTGATGGATAATACAGTAGAGAGTTGTAATCTATTTCAACTGAAAGTGATAGATATTATTTTAAGCTCTATATCCACTGCTTCATGGATTGTACTGTGTAATTTGCTGGATTCTCCGTCTGTCTTTCACAAATACTGCAAAGAATTGTACTTGGAGAATAAAATCGCATTGTGTCATCAGAAATAGAGATGCGGACCTAGAGAATAGACTTCAGACACAGCAGGGGAAGGAGAGGGTAGGACGAATTGAGAGACTAGCACTGAAACACACACACTACCTAAGGCAAAAATAGATGGCTAATGGGAATGTGCTGTATAATACAGGATGCCCAACACAGTGATCTGTGACAGCCTAGGGGGTGGAGGGGAAGTTCAACAGGGAGGAGGCACGTGTATACCTATGGCTGATTCACGTTGTTGTACGGCAGAAGCCCACACAATATTTTTAGCGATTATCATCCAATTAGGTTTTCAAACGCCAATATTTTAACCCTTAAAAATCACTAACTGGCGAACAAAGCAGAATACCTGAAGAAGTATGCCCTGTACCTTAAGAACGCTTTGTCTTTTTCAGGGAGAATATTCCAACACAGGATGAGGACGATCATGGAGGGGTGAGCAGCTCTATTTGAATCAGGAATCTCAGGTCCCCTGAGAAGGAAGATTCTGAATCCCTTATTTCTGAGATTCAAGGTTAGTGGGAACTTTCAGAATAGATGCGGGGGCACTAATCAAGGAACAGTGGCTAAGAAGAAATGGGGATGGCCGGAAAGGGTCACCACGGGAAGAAAAGCGAGGGATCCAGAGTCTGCCTGCCCTGTTAATGAAAGAAAATGGGGGAAAGCACAGTGGTCTGGGGAGACCTGACAAAGCGCATAACTGACACCTTTCCCACCCCTGGGCCATCCTACCAGCAGGCCTGCTCCCTCCCCTCACCCCTTCCACCTTTGCTCATAGACTGGAGCGCGATGGGCTGATGGGAAACACAGAATGGCCATCATCCTTGCCTTGGAAAACAACCGCAGCTTTGGGAGGGTTTCATATCAGGAAGAGACAGAGTCTCATTCATATCATCTCGCTGGAACAAGTTGTAAACAATCTTTCCAGTATTTTTAGGTTTCCAGGAAACCACACCAAAGTAGCGGCAAGAAGTTTTTGTCACTTTGATAGATTCATCCAACCTCAGAGAGGGCTTATCAGAGCTCTAATTTCAGTGNGGAGGGTTTCATATCAGGAAGAGACAGAGTCTCATTCATATCATCTCGCTGGAACAAGTTGTAAACAATCTTTCCAGTATTTTTAGGTTTCCAGGAAACCACACCAAAGTAGCGGCAAGAAGTTTTTGTCACTTTGATAGATTCATCCAACCTCAGAGAGGGCTTATCAGAGCTCTAATTTCAGTGATTCAAAGGAAAACACGACTGTCCTTACTTAAGACTGAAAACAATGCATTCAAAGGGGAAATATGCTGGACTCCCTTCTAATACAGCAGGGAGGACCTAAATTACTCTTTGAATTCTTAACTGGCCACATTGGCAAATTTACATTATAAAGCAATATGCTCCAGTTAAACTGATCAGTCTACTGCCTGACCTAAACCCTTAGCCAAAGGAGTTTTGCATGTGTTCATACTTAGTTGCTCAGTCATGTTCGACTCTTTGTGACCCCAGAGAATATAGCCTGCCAGGCTCTTCAGTCCCTGGAATTTTTCAGGCAAGAATATTGGAGTTGGTTGCTATTTCCTCCCTCAGGGGATCTTCCCAACCAAGGGATGGAACTCATGTATCTTGTGCATTTAGACAGGCCACAGTGAGTCCCATCAAAGATCTAGACCCCCTTCTCTTTCCTCTCCTATATACCAGCAACCCAATGTCCTCCAATACTTAAAATCAATCATCCCAGGAAATAGGATGACTTCTTTCTCTGCCTATTTGGTCAGCATGGGCCACGCCGGGCCTGAACGTGCAGAATTTGTCTCTTGCCTTACAGAGGCATAACTGATGGGTCTGAAACTAGTAGACCCGAGAAACTTCACTAATTAGGGATGTGTCTTGTACCTATTGGCACACACATGTCTTTTCAAGGCATCCACAGTACTTGCTACTTCTGCTCACGGGGCCCAAGTAGCTTAATCTTATTATACAAAAAAGTGTAATGTTCAGCAGGATTTCAGAGTCACCCGTGTATCTCTGGACTTGATACACGGGTGGGAGCAGAAGGGTAGACCCAGCTCTAAAGCTTTTAAGAGAGTCTCTTGTCCCTTTCGGAAGCAAACTGCTTCTGCTTTCTTTACTGAAAACAGTGGCAGAATTTGCTAGAGCAAGAGCTGAATACCAGGTGTCAGAGGCTCTATTGATTTGCTACCATCCAGACAGCACATCCAAAAATCCAGCTACAATGGGTAACACCATCTGATTAAGTCTGCAGTAATTTCCTGTCATTCTCTCTCATCCATCTGGCTTTTGCTATGACCAAAAAAAGCAATTTAAAACTGGGACTGTGGTGGGATGTGGTAGGAAGTGCAAGCCGGAATGTTAGCAGCCTTCAACAACAGCACCAGTCTCCTCTTTTGTCTCAGAAATGTGGTATTACTTTTGGCTTGTTGCCTTGATGGAACAAGGAAACACATCCAAGGACTCTTTGCCCATTTCTATCAGAATAGATTGTAATCTAGGGGTCAGAGAATCAAGGAGGGTTTCTGTTGGTTTCTATTATCTTTACATGAGAGATTACAGAGTCATCATGGCAATACATAGCTGCAATATCTCTTCCAGTGGTTCGAGTTTTCTGCGCTTGCAGCAAACCTGTACTAACCTGTCCCTGATTCCTACATGGGGAATTAATTCTAGTTATGGCCCTAGAGGCTATGAACGATAGAGGAATAGGAAGCACAGATCCCTGCCAGCCCTTGTGAGGAATCCACCCAGGTATGGATTTGATGTGAAAGAAGTTTCCCCAGGCAGGAAACTCTCCCACTGGGGAGATGCAGAGGCTTTAGAAGAATGGAGTCCTCAGCCTCTGTCTGATTCTTTACNCCCTGCCAGCCCTTGTGAGGAATCCACCCAGGTATGGATTTGATGTGAAAGAAGTTTCCCCAGGCAGGATGGAGAACGTCTGCCTCTGCCACTGGGGAGATGCAGAGGCTTTAGGAGAATGGAGTTCTCAGCCTCTGTCTGATTCTTTACTGCAGCCAGGTGGCCCAGCAGGAAACAACCCGCCTGCAATGTAGAAGACGCAGGCTCAATCCCTGCGTCAGGAAGATCCCCTGGAGGAACAAATGGCAACCCACTGCAATATTCTTGCCTGGAGAATCCCCTGGACAGAGTAGCCTGGCGGGATACAGTCTGTGGTGCCGCACAGAGTCAGACACAAACTGAGCACACGTGCACCGCCACTCTGCCACTCAGGTCTCCGGCTTGACCCTGGGTGTGTGCCCTGAATTACAGGGCACGAGAGGCTTCTCGGCAGCCTCGTGACTTTCCAGCAAACGGCTTGCCTTCTCAGTCAGACTCTCACCGCTCTCACTTTCTCTTTCCCCCCTCCCCGTGCTCTGTGGTCCCACTAGAAACCAGGTCACAGTCCCATCCTGCTCATATCCATTGTCACCAGAGTGACCAAATGCCGCTGTCATCAGCCTCCTGGACACCAGGCTCTCTGGCTGCTCTGAATCCCATCTCAGGCCATGACAGTGAGAACCTGAGAAACACAAAGGTCCCTCTTCTCTCTAACATGCTGGCCCTTTTTCCCAGTAGGTTATCCGTGAGCTCTTCAAATATGTGAACAAACCCAATCCCAGGATCCACCTTTGAGAGTCAGTTTCCTGGTTTGTTCTGGCAGTAACACTGCATGTGCAAATATGTCACTATTAATAAATGGACTATATTCGTGGATATGAATGAGATACAGGGAGCTGAAAACGGGCAATAATCCCACTGTGCATCACCCCACTCTGCCTGACGCAGTGAGCAGTGCCTCAGGCTACCTCTGGTCTAGTCTTCCTCTTACATTTAAAACAGGAACAGTGACCCCTAACAGCCTAGGATTAGTTTGAAGAGTAGATGAGACGGTATTTGTAAAGTGCCTTGAAGGTACCTAAGAAGCAGTATATTTTAAGGTCTCTAATGATAGTATAAATTTGAATGATTTTACTTCCTATGGATTCAACTCTCCACTAAGCCAATACATCTCATCTTTGCTACAAATCTATGAGATAGATAGAATTTGTAGCTCCATTTTTCAGAAAGAAAAAACAGGTGCTGAGGTTAAGATGCTTGCCCAAGATCACACTGAGTAACTGTTGGAGCTGAGATTTGAATCCAGGCTGTCTGCCTCCAGAATCCTTGTACCAATATGCTAGGTTACCTCTGATTCAGATGAAGGACTCTCGTGAAAATTGCCAATCCTCTTTCCAGCCCATTCTCCTTGTAAATAATGGACCACAAGTACCAGCCTGAGAATATTATCTATTGTTAACCCCATATCCACTACTCCATCGTTGGAGGAAATAGACCTCAACCAGTCTCCCAAATAATCTCCCTGGAGTTCATTTGTCAGGAAGTATTAGGGTTTCTTCTAAACTTAGATCATGTCACTGCTCTCTACAAAATCTTTAAATAGTTTTCCTGTCTCAGTACCATTCAAAAACCAATAGTGTTGCTGCTGCTGCTGCTGCTAAGTCGCTTCAGTCGTGTCCGACTCTGTGTGACCCCATAGATGGAAGTCCACCAGGCTCCCCCGTCCCTGGGATTCTCCAGGCAAGATCACTGGAGTGGGTTGCCATTTCCTTCTCCAATGCATCAAAGTGAAAAGTGAAAGGGAAGTCGCTGAGTCTTGTCCGAATCTTAGCAACACCATGGACTGCGGCCCACCAGGCTCCTCTGTCCATGGGATTTTCCAGGCAAGAGTGCTGGAGTGGGGTGCCATGCAGAAACCAGTAACTGAGAAACCAAGCACCACACTCAGAGAGTTGGAGAACTCAGGTTTATTACACCAGAGAGCCCAGAGGAGATAAAACTCCAAGTTCTGAGCCCTAAACAAAGGGGTTACAGAGTTCTTAGAGACCTACTACAGTGGGCAACACTAGCTGCTAACAGGCTGCTTTAAACTAAGGGGTTTCATGCATACGGGAACAGTGGTCAAGATGGAGAGGGGGATGCCTGACCTGGACAGGCATGATTAAGCAGGTTTGCAGGGACTGGACAACTGCAAAGAGCAGGACAAGGGTGAGTGAGACAAGCTCCAGTTCTTAATACTTAAGTCCCTACTTTCTGAGACTACGTGACCTATGTGATCCAGACATTGCAAGGAGCAAGCTGAGTTATGGAGGCAGAACAAGCAGGAGGTTATGTAAAATTTAACTTTTCCTTTCATTCCCCACTCTTGATGCTTCTGTCATTCATTTTAGAGAACATTATCTCATGTTTTGGTAGGACAGGCAGAGCTCCCCGTTGTTTAGGGGGCTATTGAGCTATTAACATTTGTAACTTTATGGATTCAATCCGAGAGGTTACAAACTGGGTCATTGCATTGAGAATACAAGGGCCAAACAAGAGTGCTGCAAAGAGCGTGAAGAGAGGACCTGTTCAAGGAGGAGCCACGATGCCCAGCTCCAGACATTGCTCTAGTTATCACAGGAATTAGCTAGTTCCTCTCTCCTTTTTATGACCTGTTCCCTTAGCTGTTTGGAGAAGGCAATGGCAACCCACTCCAGTGTCCTGGCTTGGAGAATCCCAGGGATGAGGGAGCCTGGTGGGCCGCCATCTATGGGGTCACACAGAGTCAGACACGACTGAAGTGACTTAGCAGCCCTTAGCTGTTGGGCCATGTTCCTGACCATTTCTGATTGGTTTACATAAAACCAGCATTCTTCATTCAAGAAGAGGCAGAGTCCTCCCTTTTCGGCTGTCAGTAGGCCCAGCCTTCTCCTGTTCTGTGAAACCACCTCAGCCAGGGAGTCTAGTTGGTCCTGTAATGAAGAGAAGAGCAATAATAGGGATTAGGGACAGAGGCCAGGGTTGACAATGAAAATCCATCCATATTTCGATAGCCGGATCCTCAAGCTTCCACCGTGCGTTGACCAGCCAGCTGCCAGAGTGTGGCTGGAGCAGGGCTGGAGAATCCTCAAGCTTCCACCATGCGTGGATTAGTCAGCTCCTGGAATGACTAGAGTAGGGCTCAGTGTCCTTCATGGGTGAGGGCCACTGTCTTTGGAACTGGACCTTGAGGAGGTTTTTGGGTTCCCAAACTGCTTTCCAGGTGTCCTCCATCCCAGGAAGTTGCTGCCTCCTTGACTCTGGTGTGGTGGATCCAAGGGATGACGCCTGTAACTTTATCAGCAGTAGGGGTTGCAAGGACGACCAAGTGAGGGCCTGTCCAAACTGGCTGAAGTGGTTCTGTTTGTTCATCTTTAACCCATATCTCATCTCCTAGCTGACAGGTATGAACCCAATTACCCAAAGGAATGGGTGTCCTTCTTAAGGTTTCTTGGGTGATATGGCAGAAGACTTTTCCAGGGCCTGAAGTGTTGGGACACCTCCGGGTCAGATGTTGGTGGTGGTCTCCTTTGAGCTTTTTTATCACTGGGGTGATCTCCCTATAAGATCTCAAAAGGAGACTAGCCTGAGGACCCCAGCGTGCGTTTATGGAGGGAGATGAGAGTCCACAGAACGATGAGGCAGCTTGTTCTGGCACTGTCTGGGTGTTGGCCAGGGGATATTCTTGTCATACTACTACTTGGAGAAACAAACTAAACAAGAAAGTTAAAGATATATGGCCCCCAAATTAATAGAGGTAGGAAAGCTGCTGGGGTCTAGCCAGGAGAAACAGGTCCAGACATTGGCTTCTGACATTAGTCTTTCTCTAGGCATGAGAAGATGCAATAATTTGGACTCATAAAACTCTTTACCTGAAAACATCTGATTATCTGAAGGTCTTTTTTTTTTTTTTTTCAGGTTTTTCCCAGAGTGCCTTATTTTTTGTCTCCACCCTGAACTCTTTTCAAGGGGGTGTTAAAGGTCAGCATTTTGTAGTGGTCATGATTTACTCTTCATAGAGGCAGCTGGCAAGGGCCAACTTCCAGTCAGCAGGGCCCCTTCATAGTCACATATTTGACCATGTTTGGGGGGCATTTCATGATCAATGTGTCCCATGGTGCTGGGAAGGCTCATTCCCAGGTCTAACAAAGATTCCACTGACAGGCCCCTCAATGTGTCACTAGACCAGGCCTTGTAAGTAGCAAGTCTCTGGACCCTACCTGTCTTACTAGCCTCTTGGTCCAGGAAAATATTCCCTCTTGTTGCTTCTTCCCATATCTAGAGTTACATTATTATAATTATTGATCTCATACGGAACTGCATATCAGCATTTTATCACAGGCTCAGTCACACATTTGGTAACATAAGAAACAGTCTTCTGAAACAAGCTATATAGAAAATAATATATTAAGCAGTTATCAGTAAGGTCACAAGCAAGAATTTAAGTCAAGAACTTTCATTGGATATAGCCTGGTATATCCCAGGTCACCTGACTCAGTTAAATGATTATAGCCAAGTGTTAATCTCCTGGTTATACATCATGGAGCATCTGACCTTTATCCAAAGATTGATTACTGAGATGAGCTTTAGAAACAGTCTTGGAGTATCCTTTCTAATAACTTAATTTAACCTTTTAGTGAGTCTTAGTCAGCACAGACCTTAATTAACAAAACTAGAACTTAATATTCAGTGGAACATAATTTTTTCTTTTTGGAGAGCTCATTGTGAAGGTATTAACACTGTAGTCAGGGAAGGCTTTATTCCATCAAATAAAAAAGGTCTGTCAGGGAGCCAGGAAAAGCCAAGAGACCACCTTGGATTTCTCCTAGCCCTGGCTCTTTGATTTTCAGCTGTTGTTTGTCCATTTTTAATTTCCTGATTTAGAAACAGACTAGTGCCATGTTTCAGGGACATCAGGATAGCAAAAGTCTAACCATGAGGGATTATATTTTGTAGAAGCAGAATGAGCGTTGTCTACACCTCCCATAACCTTAAATAATGGTTATTTATGTTACCAAAGTAACAAAAAGATTTTAAAAACAAATATAAATCACTTAAAGGCAAAGAAACTCATAATCTGTTATCAAAAGCTGCATTCTAAGAAAACTTTGTTCTCTAAACAGAGAGAAGACGAAATTCCAGTCTGGTACCAGTTTACTGTTAATAACAAAATTTGTTTATCTGCTTAATCTTAGAAAGTCTTTCCATAAATTTTGAAGAACTAGCAGTATTCTTCTAAAGGCATGAGAGTAAAACCATAGAAGGCATGTTTAAAATCTGATTCTATTGCAATTGTCTTTGGAACTGGTAATGAAGCCTGGTCATAACACTTTAATAAGATAACTAGAATTATAATTGACCGTATTTTATGAGAACATATCAGATCTATATGAATTTCACATAATTTTAGGATATCTGTATTAGTAACATCAACCATACAGTATTACTTGAAGGGATTTGTCACCCCTTCAACAGTAATTCTCATGAAATTTAACATGTCCAATGAACCCAGGTAGCTTATTAGCTCTTTGAGATGTCTCAGGGGCCTCTGAAGCATCCCAAATTTAGCTAGAAGTTATTGTAGGAAGTTTTGTCGATAAATATCAGAAGGGTTTATAACACTCAGTCAGGTAGGATCATATAAGTCATTGTGAAATGATAGTTATTTACTTAGCCAAAGTTAACAAAAGATTTCAAAGGTAAATATAGAACAGATCAATTAAGAGGCAAAGAAATTTAAATCTATTATTTAAAGCAGTTCAACATCTGAAGAAAGTACGTCCTCTTAACACAGAGAAAGGCCAAATTCAAGTTTTGCGCCAGCTTACTTTAAACTCATTTAGATAAACTTAATTAAATTTATTTTAAACTTAGTCAGTCCTAACCATGCACAAAGCATTTTTCAGAGTTTACTTTCCACAAACTTTTTAATCACTTTCTGTAACAGTCACCTGTAAGTCAGACTTACTTTCTTTTCCCTTCTAAAATGTAATTTTATTTTTTATATCTTATTTATAAAAAACATATATCCTACTTCCTTATTAGATTAGCAAACAAACATCAATACTGGATATTTAATATTGAATATTTCCCAGGTTACATGAATCTGAAATTTATTTAGGTTAATCTTTCTTGTATTTAGAATTGTTTGATTTGTAAGCACTTACTTCCCTTTAGGCAAATTAAATTAGAACTCATTTACAACTTCAACAATATTATCAGAAAAAAAGAAAAGACATACACCAAGACATACATAAATCCAGACCAATGGCCAGTCAGAGCTCTTACAATTTTGTGTTTGAGATTGAAAATAAATATGTCTTTGACCCCTATATTTCTATGCTTGAAGTTCTAACTTGCCCAAGGCTGAGGTCTCAGGCAAAGGTGGCTGTGTATTTCAAAGACATGGAAACGGTTAACTTTAAGCTTTTCCCTAGGCAGGCCTTTTAACAAGCTAGTTGCTTTGAATTACATATGCAAAAAGAATTGGTTTTGCAGTTTCCAAAAAGAAAAATTTATCTCACTCCATTCAATCAGCAATCACACATCCACAATCATCAGACTATCACAATGCTTCCCTTACCCCAAGTCCCCAGGTCTCCCCGTCTGATGCTCCCTTCCTGGGAGCCCAGGGAGGCCGTCAGTCTCCTCTTCCACTCGTTGGGGTAGGTTCCTGCAAGGGGATTGGCCCTGGGGCCTTACCTTATCCTGTGGCCATTCCTGGTGAGTTGGCCCGGCCCTCCAATGAGTAGGGTCAGGGCTCAGGCCTCTGGAGAGTCAGAACGTCGGTGTGAAAGAGAACCCGGAATACCGTCAGGTGGCGCGCCTTCTCATTCGTCTCGGGGTTCCTTCTCTCCAGCCCAGCAGAGCCTCCAATCTGGTGCCTCAAGGGGCTGGCGTGGTTGGAATCTTGCTGGGGCCTCCAGAAATGTTGCAGAAACCAGTAATCAAGAAAACAAGCACCACACTTGGAGAGTTGGAGAACTCAGGTTTATTATGGTGGCAGGCCCAGAGGAGTTAACATCCCAAGCTCTGAGCCCCGAACCAAGAGGTTACAGAGTTTTAAAGACCTACTATAGCTTTTGAACTGTGTTGCTGGAGAAGACTCTTGAGAGTCCCTTGGACTGCAAGGAGATCCAACCAGTCCATTTTGAAGGAGATCAGCCCTGGGATTTCCTTGGAAGGAATGATGCTAAAGCTGAAACTCCAGTACTTTGGCCACCTCATGCGAAGGGTTGACTCATTGGAAAAGACTGGGAGGGATTGGGGGCAGGAGGAGAAGGGGATGACCGAGGATGAGATGGCTGGATGGCATCACTGACTCGATGGATGTGAGTCTGAGTGAACTCTGGGAGTTGGTGATGGACAGGGAGGCTTGGCGTGCTGCGATTCATGGGGTCGCAGAGTTGAACACAACTGAGCGACTGAACTGAACTGAACTGACTGATAGTGGGCAACATTAGCTCCTAAGAGGCTGGTTTAAACTAAGGGGTTTCTGTGGGAACAGTGGTCATTAAGTAGGTTTGCAAGGGCCAGGCTACTGCAAAGAGCAGGACAAGAGTGAGTGAGATAAGCTCCATTTCCTAGCATTTAAGTCCCCACTTTCTGAGACTACATGACCTATGTGATCCAGACTTTGCAAGGAGCAAGCTGAGGTACAAAGACAGAACAAGCAGGAGGTTATGTAAAATTTTAACTTTTCCTCTTCAATAGGAGGGCCTTCCCTGGAGGGCCAGTGGTTAAGAATCTGCACTTTCACTTCACGGGGCACAGATTTGATTTCTGGTAGGGCAACAAAGCGGAGAAGGCAATGGCATCCCACTCCAGTATTCTTGCCTGGAAACTCCCATGGATGGAGGAGCCTGGTAGGCTGCAATCCATGGGGTCGCTAAGAGTCGGACTCGACTGAGCGACATCACTTTCACTTTTCACTTTCATGCACTGGAGAAGGAAATGGCAACCCACTCCAGTGTTCTTGCCTGGAGAATCCCAGGGACGGGGGAGCCTGGTGGGCTGCCGTCTATGGGGTCGCAGAGAGTCGGACACGACTGAAGCGACTTAGCAGCAGCAGCAGCAGCAGGACAACAAAGATCCCACGTGATGCACAGACAATAATTAAAAAAAAAAAAAAAAACCTATAGGATACATCCCTCATCCCCCTTACCCTTCTCCCACTCCATGCAAACATTATGACCCACTGTACTGTTCACCAGCCACACCAAGCATTGGGATCCCCCACTGGAATATCCCCCTAAGATGCCCATGTGGGTTCCTCCTTGATGTCCCTCTGATCTGTGCTCCATCACTGCTTTCTCTGACAGTTTTCACCTGATCAACTAACTACAGTGAAATTTTTCCTTCTAATTGTATTATATTCATCTTCAGTCAGGTTAAAGAATGCATTTGGATGTATGGCTTTAGTTCCTTTGGGTCATGTGCTTGGTAACTTCATCACTCTTGTCTATACCCTGCACCGGTGATATTCACTGACTTTTCTGGACCGTTTCAAGAAGGCTATAGGGTACTCTGCCTCCCTAAACCTGGACAGAAAGCCATACTGAAAGAAACACACTGATATCCATGTCCTGGGACTTGAAGCCACCAGAACTAGAAACCACTAGGAATGCTTAAATGCTATTTTTGGCTAATTTTGTACCAGCATAAAAGTGAAAACCTCCAGGGGTCTTCAGTCTTTGCAGTCTATGGCCTCTGCCCACATGGACTTCACATCCGGCCAGGAGAGTAGTCAGAAGAGTGGATGCCAGCTTCCTGTAGATGCAAAGGAGCTCAGCGTTCTTTGCATCTCGTGCTGAGAAAACCAAAAAAAACTAGCTCTTGGAGAGTGAAAGTAAAAGTGTAACAGAGCCAGCAAAAAGAAAAAGGAACCAAATTTCACAGTGTTTTCATTCACTCAAAAGATGTCAACTGGTGTTAACTGCACACTTCCAATTTACCAGGAATAAAGCCTTCCTGCCATGTGGGAAAGGAATACAAAATTTATAAGGAGTTTAGTTTATTAGGTGGGAATGAATGCACAAGAGAAAAATAAAGCACGTGAAGATACAGGAACATCCAGGTTAGAGATGAGAAGGGGTGGCTTTTTTTATACCGAGTGGATGAGGGAAGTCGTCACTCATAAGGGGATGTTTAAGAAGAAACACTAAGGATGCAAAGAAAAAAGTCAAGAGGATACTTGTGAAGAGCTGTTCCCAGGGCAGAGAATGCTCACGCGGGGGGTTGAGGGGAGGGGCGAGGGTGAGTATAGAGGACACTGGACTGGATTGAGAATAGAGTTAGTGGAAAAGGAGTTCATAGGACACAGAGAGACAGGGAATCCCTGAGGACTTGGACCAGAGAATTGCATTGGCTGCTAAGTGGATTGCAGAGTGTATTACAGAGCAAGAGGGAAGCTGGAAGACCAGAGAGAAATCTGCAGGTGATGGAGCCTGGTGGACAGGCCGGACGGGCAACAGGACAGCTTGTGACACTCAATGGTACTTAGGCTAAAGATAGACAGCTGCAAGAACCTCTAAAGGATTTTATTTTTTAAAAAAATTCGTAAAGACTCTGGTTGCAAGACAACAAGCATAAATTTGAATAGAAAGAGTCTACTTAGGAAGGTATTACATAAATTTGGAGATTCGCTGTTTTCCTTCTTAAACCAACCTTCCAAAGGAGGATGAGAATTCATATTCATGATAGACGCAAAGCAGATTCACCTGTTGGGAAGGAAGAAAGGGGACTCAAGTAGGAAAGGATGAAACAGGAAGCTTCCCAGGCAGTCTAGAGAACTCATCAAGGGCCATCATGATTTTGAATATATGGGATTTTATGCCATAAAAAATAAAAATCAACTGTACCACACTGCATGCATGTGTGCGTGTTCAGTTGCTAAGTCATGTCTAACTCTGAGATCCATGGACTATAGCCCACCAGGCTCCTCTGTCCATGGGATTTTCCATGCAAGAGTACTAGAGTGGGTTGCCATGCCGTCCCCTCCAGGGGATCTTCCAGACCCAGGGATCAAACCCACATCTCCTACTTGGCAGGAGGATTCTTTACCACTGAGCCAACAGGAAAAACTGTATCATACTGCAAACCCCACAAATAAACATTAAGCATATTTTAAAAATCAAACTACCTTAATACAAAAGTTACACTTATGGATTTAAAAAAAATGCCAGGATTCACCTTAATAATTTCTTTATAAGAATTTCAAATTTTGTTGAAGTTACTTGTTGAAGTATAAAGTCATGCTTTTTAACCCGTCACATTCATGGCACTCTATCCATTGTAATTATTTATAATTGCTGCCTTAGTTATGTTAAAGACTGGACTTTGCTAATTAGCTCTTGGTGAATGCTCTGATCCTTGGATCTTTGCTTTCTCTTCATCCAGGCTCTGTGGAGTCTCGCTTTTATTTGTACTGACCTTTGACATCTCAATTTTCTGTTTGCTTTTTAAATCCTGGCTAATTAGAGGATTTCAAATTCTTCATGATAAAGAAGTCCTTGAACAGAGCATGTAATTAGAACATCTGATGACAAGAAGCGTGATTCTCACACCCCAGGGTTGAAAGATCACACCTCTGAGCAACATTTTCCCCCAGGATGTTTTGCGTTTCAGCAATTAACCTCTTGTTCGGGACATGGTCTGCTATTCATCTCCTAACATCCTTTAGTTGGGATTATTTCAAAATCTGCCCTCTTACTGCCTTTTATCAGATGCGATGAACCCTCAGGTCAGAGTAAAAAGGCCTGGAGAGAAAGTCTATCATCTTGTAGAAATGATCACAGTTCCTTTTATTAGAAATGTATCATGGAAAGCTTGCAAATTGCCTTTTGCCTAGCATAAAACTGCTATACTTATGATTCGTTATAATGTTACAGCTATTTCCTCGGAACTGCAGTCTTTGCTGCGTATATGTGTTTGGGTGTGTAAATGTATGCACGCACACAAACAAATGAGGCTCAAAATGATGCTCCATCACTTCATGATCATGCTGCTACAAACATGTTTCCTGACTTCTTGAAATTCATTTCTAAATGGCTATAACACTGACACTTGCCTCAAAGGATTCTGTGAGAATTAATGAATTAAGATTCTCTAATTAAACTACATAGAGTCAGAGCAAGCACTAAATATTAACTAGCATTATTTTACAGGTATCTTGAATGTATCATGTCTTTGAGGCAATAAACTTGAAATATCTCTTTCTTAGAGAAATAATAGACTATAGAGAACTTTGGTTTTCAGCACTGAAATAATAGATTAAGCTCACAGACAAATCGAGAAATTTTCAGAATGAGAACAGATGAGCACACAATTTTGAAGGATGCCAACGTATAAGGAGAGAACACAAAAAGTGAAGTCCACAAAAAAGCTGAGGTTATTTGGGGGTCAGAGAGTAGACTGGGTGCAGAACTCACACAACAGCAGACAGACTCAGTGGGCTGGAGTGGAGGGAAAGTCCCCAGGCTCAGAGAGGCTCCTGAGAAGAAAGATGCCAAGCAATCCTGTTTCAAAGGACACATACATGTTCCTATTATAATGCATGTAATCGTATAACTGATGTGTTTCCTTTTCAAGTCAGTCTTCCATTTTGAAAAAAAGATAATCTTCTGTAACAGTTATGTATTAATCATAAGAAACTATCCTCAAACGTGTCAACTAAAAAAAGCATTTTATCTGCTTACAATAATGTGTGTCACACTTTCAGCTAGGCTCAGCTGAGTGGTTCTGCGGCTGGTCTCTCCCAAGATGGCTCTTTCATTCATGCCAATGGATATACATGTAGTCAGAACACAGTCTACGCTCTTGGCATATGTCAAGTATTCAGCACGGTACTGTTAACTCCAATCACTACATGGCACAGGAGGTCTCCAGGACTCACTCATCTTGTGCACATGAATCTCTGTGCCTTGACCCACCCCTCCCCATTTCCTCCAGCCCCTGATACCCATACTCTGTGATTCTGTGAATTTGCCTTTTTTACGTTCCACACACAAGTAAGATCATGCAGTATTTGTCGTTCTGTTTTTGACTTATTTCACTTAGCATAACAGCTTTGCCAATAAAGATCTGTCTAGTCAGGGTTATGGTTTTTCCAGTAGTCATGTATGGATGTGAAAGTTGGACCATAAAGAAAGCTGAGCACTGAAGAATTGATGCTTTTGAACTGTGGTGTTGGAGAAGACTCTTGAGAGTCCCTTGGACTGCAAGGAGATCCCATCAGTCAATCCTAGAGGAAATCAGTCCTAGGTGTTCATTGGAAGGACTGATGCTGAAGCTGAAGCTCCAGTACTTGGGCCACCTGATGAGAAGAACTGGCTCATTTGAAAAGACCCTGATGCTGGGAAAGATTGAAGGTGGGAGGAGAAGGGGATGACAGAGGATGAGATGGCTGGATGGCATCACCGACTCGATGGGCATGAGTGAACAAGCTCTGGGAGCTGGTGATGGACAGGAAGGCCTGGGGTACTGCAGTCCACGGGGTCGCAAAGAGTTGGACACGACTGAACGACTGAACTGAACTTAGCATTACGTCCAGGCTCATCTATGTGGCTGCAAATGTCAGAATCTCCTTCTTTAAGGCTCAATAAAAGTCCACTATGTCAATGCTTTGCCTGTTTAGAAGCTGAACTGGGGCTGTAATAACTAAGGTGTCTTCTCGCACACTGCTGGCAGTAGAGGCCGGAAGTGGTCTTGGCTATCTGTCTCCAAAGGACAAGGAGGGAGGGGGGGGAGGGAAGGGGGAGTGGAACTTTGGGGCTTCTTGAGCCTCAGAACTCCCACACTGTTTCACTACCTTCTGTTGGTCAAATCAGCTCACAAGGTGGCCCAACATCAAGGAGTGGGAAAATATACTCCACTTCTCTATGGGAGAAGTTGCAATTAATTCTCGGCCATTTTCAATCTACCACATCACCTTAGGTCAAGAGCCACACGGTTGGATTTTGTACTCCCAATTCCTGAAACACTATTATTCTTAAAGATATATTGAATAGCAGCATGGTATTATGGGATATACCTCTTTTCCAAAAATCTGAGGTTAAGAGTATAAAAGAAAACAAAAAACTTCTGCAACTTATAAAACAGAAAGAGATTTACTAAGAGTGGTAGCAAAAAAACTAAACCTGTGTGAGTAATGCAGCCATGCCTCAACACCGTGACTTTTCTGTTGAAATTTACCATCCCCCTTGAGAACTTAATTTTCACCTCTGCCAACCGGATATACTCCTTCTTTTTAAACCTATGACCCAGGAGTCTTTCCTTGCTGCTCTGTGCATCTTAGATGAAACAAATCTGAAACATTACACAAGACTTTACTATGGCAATAAAGGTCAAGAGTAACAAAAGACAAAGATGGTGTATTCCCAGAGGAGCCTATTCCATCCTTGACTCTGTGAAAGTGGTTACACGTCTCAACAGCCAGCCTCCTCACTGTCCAGAGGCAGGAAAGACTGCCTTGGAGAATGGCAGAAGCACTTTCTTCATCTCTTTCAGTATATTATTTCCCTGCCTGGGAACCTAGGTTATTTTCAGGTGCTGACCAGACACAGAGGTCCCCAGGCTTTTTGGCAGCAGGAACCAGTTTTGTGAAAGATAATTTTTCCACGGACTGGGGTTGAGGGGCGATTTGGGGATGATTCAAGTGCATTACATTGATTGTGTGTGTTATTTCTATTATTACTTCAGTTCCACCTCAGATCATCAGGCATTAGACTGGAGAGGCTGGGGACCAGGGGACTGTGGTCAGACAGACTCCACACCATACACACTGGGAGGTGACCTTAACCTGAGGTCACTGCTAGAACCGTGACTGGAGGGAACTAACCACATCATCTGTGAATGACAAAGCATCAGGTGTACACATATTAGATGGGGGAGCTTTATCCCACAGACTCAAGAAATGTTTAAGGTAAAGTGATCCAACACTTCTTTTTGTCATTCACACACAGTTTTCCTGATGCGTCAGAGTAAGAAAGGAGGACAAGAAAGGTGGGAAGAAATGTCTAACTTGATTGAAAATCTATAAAAGCATCATAGGGTTGTTTCCTAAGTTAATACATTCCATGAAACTACTTACTTTTTCAATAATAATTATCACCTTCTCATAGCACTAGGGTTACTCCTAGCTTCACTAAATCAATGTTAGGCAAAGATTCAAAGCCTCAGAAAAATGATTATTTAATCTCAAAATATTCCCAAGACTACCTAATTGGCAAAAAATACAGATGCCAAATAAACCTGACCATACATTACAGTAAATAAAACTAAAATAGAATTTCACCATTTTTCCCCTTAGCTTTTCAGTACTAAACAGAGTGTCACTTTTTCCTGGAGTTGTGGAAGTTTTCATTGCATTCTCCAAGCTAGAGATAACTTACATAATACAAAAGAGAATGGTGAATAGAGGACATATAGTTGCATATAGGGGAAAAAAAAATCTCCTTTCATCTCCCACAAGGCTACCTTGGAGCCAAGGTTACAGGAACACAGTAGAACCAAGGAACTTCAAATAAAGAACTTGAATTTAAAGGAATTCTACATTTCAAACAGAAAAGGTCCCCAGGGTGGGAAACAGATGCAAGTTTGAATTTTTCTAAATGAGTAAATAAGAAAATATCAGAAATGTTACTTGCATATGTGGAATGAAAATAAATGAAAATTTTCAGAGGCAAAGGAACAACGTCTATTTGTGGTAATAATGGTAAATAGTATTTACACAGAGCATTGCAAGTTGACTCCCTATTAAAAGTAACTGAACTAATGTTTCAATTGTGTGCATGCGTGTCAGTTGTGTCTGACTCTTTTGCGACCCCATGGACTTTAGCCCACCAGACTCTTCTGTCCATGGGATTTTCCAGGCAAGAATACTGGAGTGGGTTGCCACTTTCTCCTCCAGGGGATCTTCCTGACCCAGGGACCAAGTCTGTGTCTCCTGTGACTCCTGCGCTGCAGGCAGACTCTACCATTCAGCTACCACTCTACCACTTGGGGAAGCCCAAGACCCAGCGCACTAAGTGGGGGAGGCTGCGACTTGGTGCACTAAGCACAGCCGAGAGGAGTTACNAATACTGAAGTGGTTTGCCATTCCCTTCTCCAGTGGACCACATTCTGTCTGACCTCTCCACCATGACCTATCTGTCTTGGGTGGCTCCACAGGGCATGGTTTAGTTTCATTGAGTTAGACAAGGCTGTGGTCCACGTGATCAGTTTGGCTAGTTTTTTGTGATTATGGTTTCAGTGTATCTGCCCTCTGATGCCCTCTCACAATACCTACTGTCTTTCTTGGGTTTCTCTTACCTTGGACATAGGGAATCTCTCCACAGCTGCTCCAGCAAAGCGCAGCCGCCGCTCCTTACCTTGTTTCCACTACAGTCACACTGAATTTGTGGCTGCTAGTCTGTGTAGGTTTGCAAAGAACCCAGGACTGATTATGTCTTGCTGTAAGAGCTACACCTAATTGAGATAGAATCCTCCAACTGACAGCCTAGTTCAAGTTTTCAATTTGAAGTTTAGCAAGGAACACCATATAAACCCATACTTTTTTTTCCCTAATCTCTTGATAGGAATTATCAAGTTGTAGACTTTTTTAATGCTGGGAAAAGGCCAGGTGAAGTAATTGAAACGTAAACTATAAGAATGGTAATATAGAAAAGGGTTTAGATTTTGTAACAATCCAATGTGCAGTTATGAATTTTTGAGTGAAAGCAGAAGCCCCCTATTACAGGCTGCTCCTGGAGGGTGGACCGAGCATAGATGATCTCTGTACTATCACCCTCCTGGGAATTCACCGGCTGTCCCAGATAAGCCAACAGAAAAGTGCCCATCTGGACTGCTGCCACCAGGTTAACAGAAACAGCAAGCAGATAGACTAACAAAAAAAGACTTCAACATTTTTCAGGACAGTAGAAGTTTAGCTTTCATTACATGCTGCTTATTTTTCATTCCCTTTGTAAGCCCTATCATAAAAATGGTATAGATGATCTTATTTGCACAGCAGAAATCAAGACACAGACACAGAGAACAAATATATGGATATCAAAGGAGGGGTGGGATGAATTCTGAGATTGGGATTGATACATATACACTACTATGTATAAAACAGATGACAACGAGAACATACATTATAGCACAGGGAACTCTACAGGGAAGGAAGTCCAAAAGGGAGGGTGATATATGTATGAAAAAAGAAAGCGAAAGTATCAGTTGCTCAGTCGTGTCCAGCTCTCTGCAACCCCATGGACTGTAGCTTGCCGGGCTCCTCTGTCCATAGGATCCTCCAGGCAAGAATACTGGAGAAGGTTTGCCATTCCCTTGTCCAGAGGATCTTTAGTCTCCTGCATTGCAGGCAGATTCTTTACCATCTGAGCCATCTGGCTGACTTGTTTCGCTGTGCAATAGAAACTAACACATTGTAAAGCAACTATATTCCAATAAAACATTTAATTAAGAAAAAAAATTATATGTAAAATATTTTTCCCTGAGCTTGTTAGGGGAAGCACACTGATTGAAACTGCCCACCCTGGCCAGGTACCATAGTAACTATTAGCATGAGTTGTTTTATGACAGGAGATCCTGATAAGGAATACGGAACTAATAAGCCACCACCAACTGGAAGAGTTTGGGAAAGGTCTAAAGGAGACACTGCGTGTCCGTCCACTTCCCAGAATCCCTCTCGCTAGCATCCATCTTGGCTGAGTGAGGCATACGCCACCAGGAAAGACTGACTTAGAATGATTGGTCAAAGACCACCTGGAAACTAATCCCATCACCATAAAACCCGACATTGCGAGCCACGTGGCAGAGCAGTTCTCCTGGGTTTCCTTACCCTACTGCTCTCCACCCGGGTGCCCTTTCCCAATAAAATCTCTTGCTTTGTCAGCACACGTGTCTCCTGGGACAATTCATTTCCGAGTGTTAGACAAGAGCCCAGTTTCGGGCCCTGGAAGGGGTCCACTTCCCTGCAACAAGCTGACCATCTCACACACATGAGATGTCCACTAGGCATTTACAGTTTTTGCTACATTGAAATATATTCTTTATTAGAAGTCAGTGAACTTTTTCTTTAACAGATAAATATTTTCATTTTTATGGGAGATATGGTCTTTGTCACAATTACTCAATTCTGTCATTGTTGTGTTAAAGTGACATAGAGGACACATAAATGGATGAGCTTGCCTGTTCTGCAATAAAATTTTATTGATAAAAACAGGCAGTGAGATAGATTGGGCCCACAGGCAGGTGGTCTGGAAACCACTCTTCCATACAATGTTTCCGTGTACTTTTTCCACTCACTGTCTCATATGTTGCTCTACACGGGTGGTACTCAGTATATGTTATAGATTGGATGACTGAAAATGATGTAAAACAAATTCTTTAATGTTAGTGATAAATGTAAATACATTTTACCAAAGTTTTATTAGGAAAAAAAAAAGAAGCTTCATAACCACTTTTTCTCTTCACTTACCAAACAAATGTCAAAATGTGCTTCCCAAGATAATTCTTTAAAAATAACTTGGCATTTTTAGGAGAGGAACACAAATAATCGTGTGAAATAAACACACCCTGTCAATAAACAAGAAATGTCTCAGCCATCAGCGATTTCCGGCCTCCAAATGTGAATGAGGTCTCCCCAAATTGCTATCCAGAGGATGCTACCACCCCCTAGGGTTATTGCTGAGGAGCTGAAGGGAATGCAAGAAACAACCATTTACCACTCCTCAAGGAAACAGGATTGGCCCCAGAGAGCTGAGGTGCTTTGAAAGGAATGAATTCAGTGAGCCCAGAGGCTTGCATCTTCCCATACACAGAATATTAATTTCCTTATCTTGATAACTCATCTTTGAGGTTCAGACTGCCTGTTCCCTTTGTTGCAAACTTGGATACAGCCTGACACCCACTCCTGACTCCTTGGAGCAATTTTCTCAGAGCTACTGAGATCCTCTCTCCTGGACTCAGCATTTTTAACACTTCCACCAAATAAAATAACTGTACTTCCAGGTTGTGACTGTATTTTTTCAGTCATACCTGTACAAGCTTTCACTCAGGAACTACTTAAAAGAAAATTTATATCACAAAATCCTTAGGAATTAGGACTTCTTTAAGTATTTTGCATGTTGGAGAAGACTCTTGAGAGTCCCACGGACTGCAAGGAGATCCAACCAGTCCATCCTAAAGGGCAGACTGGGTGTTCATTGGAAGGACTGATCCTGAAGCTGAAACTCCAATACTTTGGCCACTTCATGCGAAGAGTTAACTCATTGGAAAAGACGCTGATGCTGGGAGGGATTGGGGGCAGGAGCAGAAGGGGACAACAGAGGATGAGATGGCTGGATGGCATCACCGACTCAATGGACATGAGTTTGGGTAAACTCCAGGAGTTGGTGATGTACAGGGAGGCCTGGCGTGCTGCAATTCATGGGGTTGCAAAGAATCGGACACGACTGAGTGACTGAACTGAAGTATTTGGCTGTGCTCTTTTTCATAGGATATTAAGTGATGGAAGTACAAAAAAAAAGAGACACTTTAAAAATATTGGGGAAGGTGGGAGTGTGGAGGGAGGCATATGTATGTTTATGACTGATTTATGTTGTTCTGTGGCAGAAATCAACACAACAATGTAAAGCAATTATCCNGTATTTGGCTGTGCTCTTTTTCATAGGATATTAAGTGATGGAAGTACAAAAAAAAAGAGACACTTTAAAAATATTGGGGAAGGTGGGAGTGTGGAGGGAGGCATATGTATGTTTATGACTGATTTATGTTGTTCTGTGGCAGAAATCAACACAACAATGTAAAGCAATTATCCTCCAATTAAACATTTAAAAAATTATATTAGGGAAATCCTTGTTTTAAAAATAAAATAGATACAAATAATGAAATTTGGCTTAGCCCCATATAGACTGATGAAGACCGATGGAGTCAGTTGCTACTGCCTTCTACAATTGAAAACAGCCACCTGTGACCAAAGCCGCAGGGTAATGAGACGCCAGCGCGTCTTTCTTCTGCCTGCCTTTGTTAACAGTAAGATGAGACCTTCACCCAAGGCAGCACATCTTCACCCACATCTACTTCCTATTATTCACAACCTGCTTCAACTTGCTTCTTGATCACACAGCCTCACCAAGACAACAGGAAAGAACTCTCTGAGGAAGTCTAGCTATGCCTCGATACCCTAGTATCTGATGGTCAGAAGGAACACCTGGGTGATCTCATGTTTATCTCAACCATTATCCTCTTTAGAGAGGTCCTGGCCACGCATCCTTCTCCTGCCCCATAAGGCACTGTTGCAAGTGGTGATACACTTATTTCTATTTTGAGTCAAAGGGTATCCTTCAACTTTTTCCATTAGCCAAGTTTAACCTGAAGCAACAAAGAATATCATTAAGAACCATTATCATTATATACTGGAAGACCAAGCCTTTCTTCTCTTCCCATGTTAGTTGCTTAATTCATTTGTCCTGTGGCATTAATCCTAAACTTTTTCCAGACCTACTGCCAACCATTCCAGACTCCACTTAGCATTCTCTACTCTTTTAAGTACCTCTTTAAATACTCAAAGATTTTAATGATATTTTTACGCTGTAGGAAGATTTACTTAAAATACTTAAGACACCAAAGAAATTCAACTTACATATTTTACAATATAATTTCTAGTTACAAATTTAGATTTCATTAATAGGAAAAATCCAGTTACTTTAAATATTTCAGACACCAGGGTTAAGGGTATGTTTATATGTTTATCAACTAAACTATTAAGTATTTGTTATTCCTCTTTGCATATACCCAATATAATTAATCACCACAACACTAAGTCAGATAGAGAATCTATTATCTGTGTACATTTTATACCAATAAAAATGTTTTAACTTTACAACTCTTGATGAAAACCAAAGATATTTTAAAGATGAAAGGGACGCCAAAAAATAGGCTATGAAATTACCATAATAATTCGTTTTCAGAAAACAATAAGTGGCAGCATATGGTGAAAGATATTTTTGCAGGCTTCCCTCCACAGGTTAAAAAAAGAAAACATTAGAAATTCAGACCACAACATACTACCAGTGCAATCTAGCAACTTTATAGACACCAAGTGGGTGTTGGTCATGCAGTCGTGTCCAACTCTTTGTGACCACGTGGTCTGCCCATAGACTTCTCCAGGCAAGAATACTGGAGTGGCTTCCCCTTTCCTTCTCCAGGGGATCTTCCTGACCCAGGGATCGAACCCAGGGTTCCTGCATTGCAGGCAGATTCTTTACCAGCTAAGCTACCAGCTGATACCAAATTCTAAAATGCTTAGTGTATTTTTTTGATAATTCCTTGAAAAGGCAATATTTCCTAAAAACTCACATCATCTCTATGCTTTTTTATATCCAAGTGCATCAATTAAAAAAATAAAAAAACAAGTACTCACCCTCAGAATACCACTGAATATGAAGTCTGCAGCTTCTACATCATCAGCCTAATAGGGAAGGTATCACCCCACTTTGCAGTTCCTTTAGACCAGAACATACACAAGGCAGAAAACCAATTCCAACCTTACACACCAGGGATGGCAGAACAGAAACGTGGGGCGACTCTGGGTCCTTGAATGACTTCAAGTAGCAGAAACACCTCTGCCTGTCCCTTCACCAGGCCACCTGCTTCTAGTCAGTAACCTCACTTAAGCCATCAAGTGCTTTTCTATGTTACAGCAACCTAGACTTGACCCTTCTATTTCGCCAAGTCTCTGGAGCTCTAAACTTCCATGACTTATTTTTCCTTTGGTGACTGTCATCCAATTTGCTTTTACTGGTCTTCAAGTAAGAGGTGGACCTTTTCAAGTCCAACCTCATTGTCTTTGGTTCAGCACATTTTCCAGGTTCTGCTGTCTGTGTTTTCTTGGAAATGCAGAAATGCAAGAGCAGTTTAAGAAGACCAGCTCTTACTTTTAACATTTCACAAAGGAACAGAACACACTTGATGTATGTTCTCCAAGTATAAATTTATGGCACATTTTTCAAGGCATTCACTGTCAATTCAGCTACATTGCTATTTTGGACTGTTTTATGATGTCCATTTTTCTCAGCCTGACACTTCGGTGGGTCCTAACACACACACATTCACTGAGGAAGTCTAAACACTAAAGAAATACAGAGCTATCAATCAAGCAGCAAACAGGTGCTGAGAACCTCCTAGGGGCAAGTTCTCTTCTGGGAGAGGGTGATACAGAGAGAAGCAAAACATCACCCCCAGTATAAAGGAGCTTGGGGTCTTGTTAGGAAGCCAGAATACACATCACGTAAACCAAATCACTCGCAAGCACAGGAAAAGCGCCACTACACTGCAAAGAAGGGTCGGAGAAGAATATTTTAAGATGAAGTTGATGCAAAAAATTAAAGTTGCTTAAATACATGGTCAGCACTCTTGACATATTTCAGCACTTTTCTTCACTCCATTTGAGATAATGCACCATAGCTCCAGAATCATCTAAGGTCTTTTGCTTATCACCAGCAATTGCAAACCCATCTTCTGAATTCATTTATCTACATGGGACTGGACTTGAGTTCGCACATGAGAAGCATAGTATGAGGCTTGGAATGCTTGGGCATGGGGCTATTTTCTCTAGCAGGAGTTGCTGCCAGGCATGCAGACAGACATGAGACATCAGGTGAATTCCTGAGAAATGTGACATCCTGTTGCAGACTGAGAGAGTTGGCAGAAGCTTCCCAGAGATTCTTTGGAACCGTCACCATTTCTCGGGAAGCATGTGAGAACCACTGTTGGGGAGCATCTGACTGCAGTTTCTCCAAGGACCATCCTGAACCTTAATGACAGCTTCCCTGACCTTTGCCCCTCCAATTCTTGCTACATTTGTGTAAGCCCCTATTCCTCCATGAAAGCCTTGGAGCACGTACAGTGGCTTGTGTCTTCCAGGCTGAGCCCTGATGGCCGCAGGTGGGAATCTTTATAAAGTGAAAAGATGATGAAACAGAGGGGCTCACACTCTCAGGCACTCTTTCTCTACCCAAAACCCAGACCAACATAAATAATGCATGGGGGGCAGTGAGAGAGATAAATTCTAAATCTGATAACTCATTCCCTTAAAGTGAGTGAAATCAGAAGGTGGACTGAGAGTCAGACAGGATGCTGAATGGAAAGGCTGGTTCAACAGAGTCAGGAGGAAATAAATGCCAAGAGAAAGGAAACTAGGGAGGATCTCATTTGCAATGAAGACACGAGATACAGGAAGAAGTCAACAAAGGCAGGAGGAAAGAGGGAAGTTCAGTTCAGTTCAGTTGCTCAGTCATGTCCACTCCTTGCAACCCCATGGACCACAGCACACCAGGCTTCCCTGTCCATCACCAACTCCTGGAGCTGGCTCAAACTCATGTCCATTGAGCTGGTGATGTCCTCCAAGAGGGAAGTTAGGCAGCCTAATGAAACAAGATGACTTTTCAGAAATCAGAGTGAAAACAGTTTTAATCTCAAAGACAGATGATTTTGATAGGACTTGATAATCATTCCATTTGAGGAACTGGAGTCTCTTTTCTCCACTCTCCCCATCCCAGAGGTCAGGCTTCTGCACGACTCATGAACGTACAGATGCCAGCATGTCACATTCCCATGTTAAGTCCCCTTTTCCTCTCTTAGTTCTATGCATATTATTTTCATTAGCAAAACCTAACTTATACTGTCATGAACTTTAAGCACTGCAGTGATCTGGACTTTAGAATGCATCAGCTAAGGTGAAAGGAACTCAACTATAGTCCTAGCACCTGATGAAATGCAGTGCTACAAAACAACCCCAAACACATCTGAAGAGTCACGGTTCCTAGACAAAGCCCAGTATACTAAAATACCCACAGTGCTTACATTTGGGGGAAAATTAAGAGTCATTTTTAACAGTATCCAAATTATCTTTAATTGAAAAGGCGATCTATGGAACAGGAGAAGATTTTGTAAATGATGTTTCTGATGTGGAGTTAAAATCCTGAATATGTAAGCAACCTCCACAACTGAAGAACATAAAAATGAAATAATCTGATTTTTAAATGGGCAAGTGGCCTAACCAGATATTTCTCCATAGGTGACTTACCAATAATCAATATGGATATGAGAAGATGCTCAATACTGCTAGAGAAATTAAATGCAAATTTAAACCACAATGACAAACCCATTAAAACTACTACTATTGAAAAAGAAAAGAATGCAAAACAACTGGAAACTTTATGTACTGTTGGCAGATTGTAAAGTGGTGCAACCAGAAAGAAGATTATGGAGTTTCCTTAAAAAAGTTTTAAAGCTGCCACTTGATCCAGCAAAACCAATTCTGGGTAAATCAAACAAATTGAAAGAAGGGTCTCAAAGAGATCTTTGCATACCCATGATCATAGCAGCACTGTTCACAACAGCCAAGAGATAGAAGCAACTCAAATGTCCAAATGAGTAGGCAGAAAAAAATGTAGTATTAAATATACAATAGATAAACACTCAGCCTTAAAAAAGACAGTGAAGTGAAGTGAAAATTGCTCAGTCATGTCCAACTCTTTGTGACTCCATGGACTATACAGTCTATGGAATTCTCCAGGCCAGAATACTGGAGTGGGTAGCCTTTCCCTTCTCCAAGGATCTTCCCAAACAAGGGATCAAAGCCAGGTTTCCCACATTGCAGGTGGATTCTTTACCAGCTGAGCCACAAGAAGTGGGAACTCTCGGGAAGCCCAAGAGTACCAGAATGAGTGGCCTTTCCCTTCTCCAGTGGATCTTCTGAACCCAGTGATCAAACCAGAGTTTCCTGCATTGCAGGTGGATTCTTCACCAACTGAGCTACTAGGGAAGCCCTGATAGATCTCTTTTCTTAAAAAAAAAGAAACCCAGTCAAATGCTATGAAATGGATGAACCTTGAGGTCATGTTATATAGAATAAGTCAGTCACAAAAGGACAAACGTTATTATGATTCCATTTATGCAGAGTATCTAGAACAGTCAAATTTACAGAAAGAGAAAATAGAATGGTGGGTGCCAGGCCCTGGGTAGATGGGGAAAAGATGAGAGAGAGAGAGAGAGAGTGTGTGTTTAATGGGTATATAGTAAGTTTTACAAAATGAAAAAGTTCTGGAATTCTGTTTCACAGCAATGAAAATACATTTGACACTACTGAACTGTGTAATGAACAATGAGTAAAGTGGCAAATTTTGTGCATTTTTGGTAATTTTTAAATAGCTTAAAAATTACCTTTGAGGATTTTCTGACAAATACATCCTCAGAGAAAATGTGCATCCTTCCCACCAGAGCAGATGCATGAATCTCTTCAGTGAGTCACATTTCTGACTGCTTCTACTGCCCTGTGAAGGCTTCCTCGCTGGAACCTACTGACTAGACACAGGGATGCCCAGGGACACACGCAGGGCACGTAGTACTTCCATGGTGGCCCTCTGTTAGTAGCTCAGTACATTTGTGAGTACCTATGTCCCTGGTGGCTTGGAAGGCAAAGAATCTGCCTGCAATGCAGGAGCCCCAGGTTCAACCCCTGGGTCAGGAAGATCCCCTTGAGAAGAAAACAGCAAGCCACTCCAGTATTCTTGCCTGGAGAATTCCATGGACAGAGGAGCCTGACAGGCTAGAGTACATGGGGTCGCAAAGAATCAGACACGATTGAGCAACTAACATACATACACACACACTTGTGTGAAACTTGAGTTTCACAGAGCCTCCAACTATCAAAATCCCATTAGCTTACCTTTTACATATCACATCCAAAACACCAGAGGCCATCAGCTCAAACACTCAGCACATTTGCTGAGACTCTAAATTATGCTCGGTGCTCGGTACATCATTACATTCAGGACCTCACAATCCACTAAGTGAACAGATAATTATAACACTATAAAAGCAAAGCAAATGAATGCATACGAGGTGAGAAGTTCAATGATAGAAGTATACATCCAACATGAACAGGAGATGATTAATCGTCAGAGCACACAGTGAAAGCTCTGGAGAAAGAATTTCAGCTGATAGAATTTACCAGGCAGAGGGGCAAGAGGGAAGAAGGAAAGGGATTCTAACAGAAAGAGGAGCATCAATAAGTGATGTGTATGGTATTCAAGGAACCACAGGTCTTTCAGTATTTCTGGAACTTGCAGTGAAAGAGGTAGAAAGAGAACTAAATTTATAGCAAAAGACAGGGGACAGGTACTGGAGGGTCTTGCAACTCACACTAGGAAACATGGCCTCCTAAGGAAAAGCCTTTGAAAGTTCAATGGGATACAGAACTTAAGATCAGTTTTACTTTAAAAAGCCACACAAGCAATAATGTTGATTATAGTTTTGGAAAACTAAGACTATGAAAGCGAAGAGAATTTAAAAACTCTTGAAACATCTGGGTTAAGATAAGGAAACACTGATTTAAGGCAAATGGGTATGCTGCACGGGGAGAAATCGAGAAAAATCTATAAAGTTCACAGGATGTGTTGTTCAGTCTGGTGTGCCAGATAAGAACTCTAGCCTGCCTCACTGGTTCCTCAACTTTAGAAACTTCCATAGACCAGAAGAAGGTCAGAGAGAAATAACTCTGGAGAATGAGGAAGAAAAACATACCGGAAGCTGAGGAACAATCAAATAGTATATTGAATTGGGACATCCTAGGTCTAGATTCTTGCGAGGTGTGGCGACAAAGACAGACACAGAGAAGCTGAATATCTGGCTCTAGATTTCAAGGGCAAAGATAGGACTGGAGATTGCATGGTGCCTGGGTTCAATCCTTGGTCAGAAAACCAGGGAACCACATGCCGCCACAAAGATCTGGTGTAGCCAAATAAATTTTTTTTTAATGGGACTGGGGCAAAGATTAGAATATCATAGTCGTAAGTCATAATAACGGATGGCATTCATAAGGAAGAGAGGCAGTACAAGATCAAGTACAGAGAAACATACATCCCTGGATTTGAAATAAATGCAGTGAGTCAAGAAAGAGAAGCCCTGGGCAAAACAGACCACTGCAATGCATGAACAACATAAGGCAAAGTTTTCCAGATTATAACAACTTCTTAATAAAGTATAATTTTTCAGCACTAATCTGAATCTCTCCTCGTAGTTTACCTCTTCACTCAGAATGTTCAGTGTATGCATAGATACACTATAAAGTACTATGCTATATAATCTTGATACAATATCACAACAACATAATTGTACCTCATTTTGATGACCTTCAGCATAATCCTGCCTGCCCCTTCATATTAGAGAAACTTATAGTTACCATCATCTACTCTATAAGTTTCAGGGGAGATGAAAACATCAAATAAAAGAACTAAAATAAATACAGTACTGAAAGAGGAACTCCCCAGGTCAGGAGGTGCCCAATATGCCACTGAAGATCAGTGGAGAAATAACTCCAGAAAGAAAGAAGAGATGGAGCCAAAGCAAAAACAATACCCAGTTGTGGATGTGACTGGTGATAGAAGCAAGGTCCAATGCTGTAAAGACCAATATTGCATAGGAACCTGGAATGTCAGGTCCATGAATCAAGGCAAGTTGGAAGTGGTCAAACAGGAGCTGCCAAGAGTGAATATTGACATTCTAGGAATCAGCAAACTAAAATGGACTGGAATGGGTGAATTTAACTCAGATGACCATCATATCTACTACTGTGGGCAGGAATCCCTTAGAAGAAATGGAGTATCCGTTATGGTTAACAAAAGAGTCTGAAATGCAGTACTTGGATGAAATCTCAAAAACGACAAAATGATCTCTGTTCGTTTCCAAGGGAAACCATTCAATAACAAAGTAATCCAAGTCTACGCCCCAACCATTAACACTGAAGAATCTGAAGTTGAATGGTTCTATGAAGACCTACAAGACCTTTTAGAACACCCAAAAAAGATGTCCTTTTCATTATAGGGGACTGGAATGCAAAAGTAGGAAGTTAAGAAACACATAGAGTAATAGGCAAATTTGGCCTTGGAATACAGAATGAAGCAGGGCAAAGACTAATAGAGTTCTGCCAAGAAAATGCACTGGTCATAGCAAACACCCTCTTCCAACAACACAAGAGAAGACTCTACACATGGACATCACCAGATGGGCAACACTGAAATCAGATTGATTATATTCTTTGCAGCCAAAAGTGGAGANGGCCTGGCATGCTGCGGTTCATGGGGTTGCAAAGAGTCAGACACGACTGAGTGACTGAACTGAACTGAAAAATATAAATGGTCTTCCTCGGTGGCTCACTGATAAAGAATCCACCTGCAGTGCAGGAGACGTGGGTTCAACTCCTGGGTCGGAAGATTCCCTGGAGGAAGGCAGAGCAACCCACTCCAGTATTCCTGCCAGGCAAGCCTAATGATGCTGGTTCCAATCAAAATTCATATGGTGAGATTTTATTTCTAAAGTATTCTTAATTTTTTTTGGCCACACCACATGGTATGTGGGATCTGAGTTCCCAAACCAGGGGTCAAACCTGTGACCCCTGCGGTGGAAGCACAGAGTGGTAACCACTAGACCACCAAGGAAGTCCAAATGTCTTATTTTTTTTAACCACAGATTTTAAAACAATTAACTTGTCTACATAATGATTTATTCTTATGATACCATCATATGGATTAGGGCGCTGATATCTTACTAAAGGAACAGATGTAAAATGCCAAAACTTTTGTCGCCTTACGTATACTGATATCACTGTTCTTTTTTCCTCAGGACCTAATTTGCTATTCCTCATTCTACCACAGCTCCTTCCACCCCTATAATGTCACTTCTAATCTGAACTATTGTTAAATCACTGATGAAGTCTTCAAAAATATTATGTCAAAGTCACCGGTGTACTAAAAAACCTTTAAAACAGATACAATGACACCTAGTGGTAACAAGAACATGCATTTGCTTGAAGCGAGGTAGACTGAACGAATGTGTATAGAAACTTACAAATATTGAAAGATTTCCGGCTTAAACATTAAAGCACATGTATTTAGTTTATGAATATGGATGTCCTTCGCTTCTTTGACTTACATTCCAAAAGGTACAACTTGAATTAATTGCAAAGTGGTCTTGGAAAGTGATGAAAGTCTTCTTGCAAATCCTTTGTTTGCTGACAGAATATACTTGAAAGTTAAATATAAACAAGTAGACAAAGCATGTTATAGAAAGATTCATCTAATTTGAGTTAAGGAATGAGGTATTATTTAATAGGTCATTCAGAGTTCATTTATAACTCCAGCAAAATTTCAAAGAGGTTCTACACCTTTAATTTAAATGAAGCAAGGGGCAACCTTTCACTGTAATATTTACAAATAAACAGACACCCATCTCTCCCCATTCTTTGGGGAATTTAAAATGACAACAGATTTGAAATGCCAGAGTCTGAGATAATAATTCAGATGGGTCTGTTATTTAAATTATCAGAGTGTCATCATAGAAAGGACTTTATGTTTAATCTCCTACCTGCCATATGAAAATGTCAAAGTATATTATAAGAGCCAGTAAGGATGATCCCACAATACCATTCTGCCTTCTGTCCCAGAAGGAGTTGATTCAAGGCACATGGAATACTGAACTCTAAAGAGAGGAAGATGAATACAATGCTTAACCCTCAATTCTATCACACAGTCATCATAATTAGTGGAGATGGTGCCTTGCCTTTTGCATAGAATACAGCATGATTTTAACTTGGAAACCACCTGAGTGTAAGAGTCGTCACCAGTAATACTAGAGTGAGCACCGAGGTTATGTACAAAGTTTCTTCTGTTACCATGACATCACATTATTATGGCTGTCAAACATACAACCAACAAGATGTACCTGATTCGCTCCACAATTATAAAGTTTCCAAAAGTAAATTTCTTTTCACTTTGTTAGACTACTGTGTCCATTAATCACTTTTTCTCCTTCAGATATGTCAATTCACCAGGAATGAAAAATCCTGCTTACAATTCCAGGAAACACTAAAACAGATTGTTAAATTTAAATATGCAACTCTAAGGCGATGAAACTGATTTCTGTAAGGCTCTCCATGTAGAAAAAAAAAATGATTTCATTCACCTCTAATTTCTTTTCATGAATGACATCCCATTACAGGCAATTATGCCACAAAGGGTTTTATTGCCTACACTAGTTTATTTAGGAGAAGGTGGAGAAAGAGACAAGAAAACCTTCAGTACATTTGAATTCTTGGAAGAGTGAGCCATGAACCCCACTACACAGCATTTACAGAGTCTGAATGATATCAGTGATATGCCTCTATTACGTGTCTGGCTTCTGATGGGAATTATGTTACACATGACTAACTTCTTTTTTCCTACATTTTTATTAATTAAAACCATTTTGAAGGGAGGGGTAGGGAGTGATTTTTGCATTCTAATGCATGCCCTGTAGAAAGAAGGTATAAACACATTCTCCAGGAAGAGCAATCAATTCTTTAATCATCTAATAAAAGCAAGGCTTTCTCCTTGAGTTCATATCATCCTCACCCTCGACCAACAGCAATATCGCAGAACCTGGACCAATGTTCCACTTTCATTTTAGAGCAGAAAGAACTTGGGAGAAATTATGAAAATCTCTACATACTGCCACAACACAATACCCTTAGATCAAGAGCTTGCTCTTTGTTTTTTATGAGTTCACTTCTCACTATGAGCAATATAAGCAAAATAAGCCCATATTTCATTATAATTCAAATATAAATATTTAGAAGAAGGAAATGATTGTTTTCTCAAATATTCTATTAAAACTCAAAGAATAAATTCAGTCTATGCATATTCATGGGTTTCAAACAAGGCATCTCTCAGTTTCAGTTTAATGAACATTAATATCTGCCTAAATGCATGAACATAAAACACACAAATATGCATGAATTTCAAAGCAAGATGTTAAAGGCTCTATTTCATTGAGCTGTTAATAACAATATAAATAAGATGAACAGGGCTAGAGTGTATTACATGTTCACTAAAATTCCAAAATGTAAATATATCTTTGTAATAAGTTAAAATGCGGACTAGTATAATATTTATAATAAAGTTGCTGACAAACCTATTCACCCTACAGTAATGTCCATGGACAATACTTTGGGTTATATGTTATTCAGTCAGAGACTTTTTCCTTAGCTCTTGTTATATACTTTGAATTTTTTTTCCTTTGAATCAACTACATGTCTACAGTACTTTTATGTCCCTTTTATAGATAGCTCAAGGAACGCAACAGTATCTCAATCAGAAATGAGAACCAACTTTTCATTTTGTTTACCTAGAAGAAGAGTAACATTCAATATATTTGATCCATCTATATTCAGCACAAAAACCTTGTCTAAATCAACACAGACTTACTGTAAACCATTGCTAGGAATCAGAGTTCATCAAATAAGCTATAAAAAGTCTATGATAATTAGAACCCTTGTAGAAAAGGGGTAGGAAAAATCAACACTATAAGATGAATAAGAAATTACTATATTATTCTGCATTTGAACCCAAAACAATGACAGTTTTGAAGTTACATAAAGGAACTACTTAAACTGTACTGTGCACTCAGTCATGTCCAGCCCTTTGTGTCCCCATGGACTGTAACCCACCAGGCTCCTCTGTCTATGGAACTTTCCAGGCATGAATACTGGAGTGGGTTGCCATTTCCTTCTCCATGGGATTGTCCTCACCCAGGGATCAAACCTGAGTCTCCTGCATCTCCTGCATTTGAAGGTGGATTCTTTACCACTGTGCCACCTAGGAAGCCCTGCTTATTCTACAAAAGCCTAATAAATTGCTTGATGTTAACACAACTGCAACATAGTCATGGGTGGCGTTGCTATCAAAACAAACAGGAGGTACAGATGGGCTGACTTTAGTTTCCAGAAAATTGCTTTAAACCACTCAATTGTAAATTAATCTCAACTACAGAGCATTATGATTGCAAGTATCCTCCCATTCACTCCTGCTCTGAAAGGCTCTGCCCCACGGAACCACTCCAAGAACCCTCTGGGGCTTCTCCCACTGATCTGCTATTGGGCCAAAACAGGACTCTCTCTCTGGGACTAGGTATTATCTATAGAATGAGAATAATATCACACAGAGTTATTTAGAAGAGTTACTGCCGATTAATTCATGACTATAAAGCAATTTTCAGCTCTTCTACATTCTTCCCAGAGAATGCAGCCAGAGGCAATTTTACCTTTTCAAAGAATCTTACATAAAGCCTAAAGGATTCTGAGCATAGAATTTTTCTAAAGGTTTTATTCCTTCCAAGCATCTGTAATGACTGGTTGTTTTACATTTCTAAAACACAAAATATCATATCATCAAAACTTTTTCCCAGTTTCATAAGGGCAGAAGGTTTCTAGAAATTGAGGCTGTAAAAAAATCATGTGAGATAATTTTTAGTTAACTATTAAGAGCTAACTTTACTGACACTAAAATAACACTGTCCTATGCGAGTTTGGCTCTTGAAATTTTTTGAATGTCTGGTTCTCTGCTGAATGCTTTCTTATTATAATTATAATTTATTCTCTGTTGGAAAAGCCTGAAGAGAAAAATGCTACAGCAAAAGCCAAGTTGAATTGCATAGTCTTTGACTTGTGGAACTTGGATATCAAATATTCTGAAGTTAGTAATTTTTAAGCAATGGTATCTGTGGGTTTTTTTTTTCCCTCCTAGCAGTATGCTTCACGATTGCTTACTTTAAAAATTTTATAAGTCTATCTGACATAAAAATTTACTAATAAGGATAAATAACTAAAGATCATTCAATAAGGCTTTCTCTTGTCATTAAAAAAAAGAAGAAAATGAAAATTCTCATCCCTTGACAATAAGAGGTGAAATTGCGGCAAAATTTTTAAAATAGCTGAATTTATCTGCAGAATTTGTATCCTATGCAATATATTTGGCTTAATAATAAATTTATATTTATATGTAGATATGGGGATGTCTGAGATTTTCAGAATTCAGAAAAGACATTAAGAATGCAATAAGGAAGGGCTGAGAATTTCAAGTCTAGGTTCTTCAAGGGAGAGAGTTTGAATAACTTCTTTCTTTTTCTGGAGAAGGTATTTCTCTTAATAGTAGACTTGAATGGATAGCGGTTTGAATAAGGACCGAGAATCAAGTTTATAATTTGTGAAATATTTCCTAGATATTACTCTTGACTTAAAGGGATAATGGTATTGCCCACATGTCAAACTGGGAAAATGGAAAAAAAAAAAANAGCATTATGATTGCAAGTATCCTCCCATTCACTCCTGCTCTGAAAGGCTCTGCCCCATGGAACCACTCCAAGAACCCTCTGGGGCTTCTCCCACTGATCTGCTATTGGGCCAAAACAGGACTCTCTCTCTGGGACTAGGTATTATCTATAGAATGAGAATAATATCACACAGAGTTATTTAGAAGAGTTACTGCCGATTAATTCATGACTATAAAGCAATTTTCAGCTCTTCTACATTCTTCCCAGAGAATGCAGCCAGAGGCAATTTTACCTTTTCAAAGAATCTTACATAAAGCCTAAAGGATTCTGAGCATAGAATTTTTCTAAAGGTTTTATTCCTTCCAAGCATCTGTAATGACTGGTTGTTTTACATTTCTAAAACACAAAATATCATATCATCAAAACTTTTTCCCAGTTTCATAAGGGCAGAAGGTTTCTAGAAATTGAGGCTGTTAAAAATCATGTGAGATAATTTTTAGTTAACTATTAAGAGCTAACTTTACTGACACTAAAATAACACTGTCCTATGCGAGTTTGGCTCTTGAAATTTTTTGAATGTCTGGTTCTCTGCTGAATGCTTTCTTATTATAATTATAATTTATTCTCTGTTGGAAAAGCCTGAAGAGAAAAATGCTACAGCAAAAGCCAAGTTGAATTGCATAGTCTTTGACTTGTGGAACTTGGATATCAAATATTCTGAAGTTAGTAATTTTTAAGCAATGGTTATCTGTGGGGTTTTTTTTTTCCCCTCCTAGCAGTATGCTTCACGATTGCTTACTTTAAAAATTTTATAAGTCTATCTGACATAAAAATTTACTAATAAGGATAAATAACTAAAGATCATTCAATAAGGCTTTCTCTTGTCATTAAAAAAAAGAAGAAAATGAAAATTCTCATCCCTTGACAATAAGAGGTGAAATTGCGGCAAAATTTTTAAAATAGCTGAATTTATCTGCAGAATTTGTATCCTATGCAATATATTTGGCTTAATAATAAATTTATATTTATATGTAGATATGGGGATGTCTGAGATTTTCAGAATTCAGAAAAGACATTAAGAATGCAATAAGGAAGGGCTGAGAATTTCAAGTCCAGGTTCTTCACGGGAGAGAGTTTGAATAACTTCTTTCTTTTTCTGGAGAAGGTATTTCTCTTAATAGTAGACTTGAATGGATAGCGGTTTGAATAAGGACCGAGAATCAAGTTTATAATTTGTGAAATATTTCCTAGATATTACTCTTGACTTAAAGGGATAATGGTATTGCCCACATGTCAAACTGGGAAAATGGAAAAAAAAAAAAACTAATACTCACTGAAGATATTCTCCATAGCACACTCTTGCAGGGAGTTTAATGTACATGATCGTAGATCATTCCCCCTCATTTATTCACTCTCCTGGAGAAACAGAGAACTCTATTTCTCAGGTGGATTCTCAGAACTCTTCTCAAAAATTGCCATAATATTCTCTCTCTCCTAAGTATTGCCCCTTTTGCAAAAGNACTCTTGCAGGGAGTTTAATGTACATGATCGTAGATCATTCCCCCTCATTTATTCACTCTCCTGGAGAAACAGAGAACTCTATTTCTCAGGTGGATTCTCAGAACTCTTCTCAAAAATTGCCATAATATTCTCTCTCTCCTAAGTATTGCCCCTTTTGCAAAAGCAAATCATCGCCTTTATTTCTAGACCATAACCCTGCAGGCTATCTCATAGGAAAAGAAGTAGGCAGAGGGGGGGATGTCAATGACGACAAAAATATTTGGCAACTTGATGAAGCGTCAGTACGTTAGAATTGTGGAAATATTAATAGTTAAGGCACAGAAACGTACCTATCTTCCCACCAGCAAGACTGAGGGCTTCCACCGTCAACTTGTGGTAAAATGGCTGTGTGAAAAAGGTGTGGCAGACAAGGGCTGAGGAGCCACACGCATGATTACAGAATCACATTTTCATAAACACACGCTTCTCAATACATAGCTTGCCAAAAGTTGATTTTGAGTGTGGAAATGCTTGTTTTCACTTTTTTCCTCACCTAACACTCATTTGGGGGGAATGAAGATTCACCCACGCCTTCACACCGTTATTAACACCAGAGGTTCAACTTTTCTCTTTATTTTTGCTATGTACTTTTNAACTCCTGAAGCCTGTGTGCCCAGAGCCTGTGCTCTGTAACAAGGGAAGCCACTGCAATGAGAAGCCCCCGTGCCGCAGCCAGAGAGCAGTCACCATACTCTGCAACTTGAGAAAAGCTTGCGCTGCAAGGAAGGTCTAGTACAGCCAAATATAAATAAAATTATTTTTTAAAGCTAAAAAATAATTATAAAAATTATTTTTATGATTTCCAAAGCATTTACCTTGTCAAAACAGTACTTTATAAATATAATAAGCATAATAAACTGTTGNTACTCTGCAACTTGAGAAAAGCTTGCGCTGCAAGGAAGGTCTAGTACAGCCAAATATAAATAAAATTATTTTTTAAAGCTAAAAAATAATTATAAAAATTATTTTTATAATTTCCAAAGCATTTACCTTGTCAAAACAGTACTTTATAAATATAATAAGCATAATAAACTGTTGATTTAATGGCTGTGCAAAAGAATAATCAGTGGCTTATTTACACAATAAGATTTTTCATGCAGTTTATTTCTACTATTTGTGCACATTTGATGAATATGAATCCACAAGGTCAGAGCCAAAAATTGCCCTGAATTATCTGTATTGCTTATCTACAAACATTTTTGTTTATACATTATCCCAAAAATTCTGTCAGAATATTCCCTTTTATATAATTTTGTTGTCTCTAGAAATGTTTCATTCTAAATAGCTGAAACAAATAGAATTTCAACTATTAAACTTTTTAAATAAAAATTAAGACACTTTCTATATGTAGCCAATAGAGATTTAAATACTCACATACAAAGATAAGTAACTCTTACAGACAAAATCTTTAATACATTGAAATTGTCCATCACTTCTTCTTTCCTTTGAATCCTTAATTCCCCCACTACTTACTCCTGAGAATTTTATCCTAATGATATATATACATACATATCTCCTATGCTTATTTTTTAGCAGATAATATCTCAACTCAGTAAAGAATCTGCCCGCAATGCCAGAGACCTCGGTTTAATCCCTGGGTTGGGAAGACCACCTGGAGAAAGGCATGCCAACCCACTCCAGTATTCTTGCCTGGAGAATTCCATGGACCCCATGGACCCTGGCAGGCTGCAGTTCCATGGGGTCACAAAGAGTCAGACATGACTGAGCAACTAAAAACCAACATAACTCTTAACAAAAGTTTGTATTCTTTATCTCTTATTGCACTGCATTTCTGCTGCTGCTGCTGCTGCTAAGTCAATTCAGTTGTGTCCGACTCTGTGTGACCCCATGGAAAGCAGCCCACAGGCTCCTCTGTCCACAGGATTCTCTAAGCAAGAATACGCGAGTGAGTTGCCATTTCCTTCTCCAGCACTGCTTCTCTGCTGCTGCTGCTAAGTCAATTCAGTCATGTCCGACTCTGTGTGACCCCAGAGATGGCAGCCCACCAGGCTCCCCCATCCCTGGGATTCTCCAGGCAAGAACACCGGAGTGGGTTGCCATTTCCTTCTCCAATACATGAAAGTGAAACGTGAAAGTGAAGTCGCTCAGTCGTGTCTGACTCTTAGCGAGCCCATGGACTGCAGCCTACCAGGCTCCTTCGTCCATGGGATTTTCCAGGCAAGAGTACTGGAGTGGGGTGCCATTGCCTTCTCCGGCACTGCTTCTCTACCTACAAATAAAATCAATGTCTTGAGTGAAAAAACTATAATTATGTAACTATTAACATTATTACATGAATTATACAATATTGTAGATAACTATAATTTATCAAAACTAAATACTGTGAAAATAACTATTAAACCAACATTAAAATCTTATTAAATGATATCTCTTAAAAGATGACTCAGGCTTTTAAAAATTTGCTTGATATGTTTTTGCAAACATAAGAATTCTCACTAAGAATCCCTTAGTGAGCACTGTTTATAACTAAAGCTAGGCATATTTAAGGATCAGTTCTACTCTAATTCCTATGTAAACAGATGTAAACATTAAGGTACCTTGTTTATAGTCATTAATAGGCTTTATTTAAAGAAATATATACAACCGTCTTTATTCCTTCTAAGTTAAATGTCAAAAATTACATAAAATTATCATTTTTTTCTATTTTGATCTAACATCAGATAGTTGTTAGGTGCTTGTAAAATTGTTGAAAATTTTAAAATTTGCTTAGTACATAGTGCCCAGTCATTAAACTCATTCTCAACACTGAGAATGGTAGTTTCCATCATAATTGCTTTGGTGTTGTTACAATAAAGCACCCCAAGGAGAATCAATTTATACCAGAAGTATGGCTTTCTTTTGTAGGCTGGTAGAAAAGCAATTGCAAAATGAGGGGGGGAAAGTAAAACCCATGTGAAGATGTTTCTAAGGGACTCAGCTCAGAAAGATCAGATTAGAGAACAAGGATGTATGAAGTTAGAGGCTGTAGTTCTGAGAGCTCTGGATTCTGTTATGGAATCTGCTCCCTGGGTTTAATTTGGGCAATTTCAGCTAGTGCTATTACTGTAGACTTAAAATAGTCATCAAGTCTTTCCTTTACTATTCACGTTGCCAGGCTGAAATGTATGGTCTCTGGAGTTTTAAATGCTGCCCAGCAGCCACTGTCCCATCAAATGATGTGACAAATAATGTTCCTTTTACAGAAAAACAAAATCTGACCCTTGTAAAGATTGGAACAACTACAATCAAAAACTCTGCATGAAGCCATGACACAGTCGACAGTGATGAATATCTGGATTGATCATGTTCCCTTAACAATAATCTTCTGTCCTCTCGTTGAGGCTGAAGAAGGCAAAATTGGAGGGCTAAAAATGGAAACCAACAAATTTCCTGCTCCTTTGTTAAATAACACTGGAATCCTGTGAGCTTTTCATCTCAACATAAAGCACTGTTGAGAATGAGTAGAAATAAGCTGGCAATTTACTCTGGGAAATATTTACCCCTGGAAAAGAACACAATGAGTGAAATAGTATAGCTGATCTGTCCACATCAACTCTTGGCTTGTTTACATTGGCGTCAAAAACCTCGCCTTTCTCTGCCCACTTTTCTAAAGTAAGTCTAACATTCTCCCCAATCCAGTCCTTCTCCTTTTAAAAATCACTCCATCCAGGCCCTAAAACTCCATGAATATTCTCCCTTGAATTCCTTTTATGAGACAGGACTAAGATTCTGCCAACACAATGTTCCGATGCTCCCCCCCACTCCGCATTAAATCTAAGAGACATTTAATTAAGAGTTTTCAAAGAAAAATAAGCTTTTTTAAAAATCAACAGTTTGCAAAGTGCAATTTACTTTGATATTATTCAACTATTCATATGATTTGCTTTTATTTCCCAGTCAGAGTGTGAATGTTCTTAGCAGGGCTTATATCTCATTTGGTTGTTACGAGACACATACCACTTCATCTTGAGCATCCAGTATTTTGAGCAATATTTATTCAGTAAATAAATGCATAGACAAATAGCATTAAGAGTTTTTCATAAACATTATTGAATTTTCACTGTGTAAATGTCCAAATGGTAAACACACAGAAATACATATATGTGTATACAGTTTTTAATAGACATACATTCTAAGTATCAATTAGTATACACAACATAATACCTAGCACTGAAATATATTTTTGCATTGTTCGTGAATACGCTCACACATGTAACTTTGAGACAACACATACCTAATTTGTAAGACAGCATATATTTTTCCAATTTGTACTTTTGTTTTCTACAAAAGAAACGCATTCATCTGAAAAAGTCTAGGAATCCTCGATCTCACAGGATCTCATTCTAACACCAAACCTGCATACAAGTAAATTTATCATGTATGAAAATGAGATAACAAAGTCATAATTAGTGCTTTCCTTCAAAGCTTGATTACGTGTTATTATCCATTTACAGTGAAAACGCTACCGATATATAACTTGTCTGATGCCTCAAAATAAAACCTGAGATAGCACACATTCATAATTATCTTTCAAATACCAACATGTTTTCTTTTCACTATTCACCCTAGACTCAATCCTACAAACCATCATTTCCTTTACAACTTCTCCTGGTGCTCTGTGCTCTGAGACCAGTCTAACAAGCCAATGACTCATGTGTAAATGCCCAGGTTTAAGTTGGAATTTTTTCTTATTGTTCTGCACCTGTGAGTTTTAAGCCAGTTAACTTTTTGCCCTAAAGAAATAAAATATTCAGTCCAATGTATTTGTGGGGAAAAACATCAGATGAAGCCACAAGAAATTCCTCTGAGAATTCTAAGTATTCCTGTAGCATATTTCTCAGTCCCTGAGCTATGAACACGTATTAAGATATAGCAGTGTTGTGGAGGCAAGATGCAACCCTTATTCACATCTGTCAGCTAGTGGAAGACTAAAATGCTACAGCTGCCAGGGCAAATATTAATCACTCAAAACAGGAAAATTGTATTAATCTCTTGTGCATGATATGCTTATATGAGTGCTATTTATGCACCGTATGCTACACTTTTGCTAAAATAATCCTGCCCTTGATAAACCATAGGGAAGTTTGGTGGTTGGAAACAAATCATACCTTTACGTGAGTTAAAGCATCAGTATACATTAAAGATAAAGGAAGGCCAGGTTTAATATGAAACGCAGAGAGTCAAACATAATTGGAAATCTATTATGCCTGTCCTTAAACAGCATAGGTGTAGTAGCCAAGCCACTCAGTTGTGTCCGACTCTTTGCAACCCCATGGACTGGAGTTACCTGGCTCCTCCTCCATCCATGGGATTCTCCAGGCAAGAATACTGGAGTGGGTTGCCATTCTCTTCTCCAGGGATCTTCCCAACCTCAGGATCCAACCCCAGTCTCCAGCATTGCAGGCAGAGTCTTTACCTTCTGAGCCACCAGGCAAGCTCAAGTGGCCTAGTAGAAAAGCACAAATATAAAGCCTAGTTGTCTCAAGCAACTAACCTTTATTTGTCACTACAAACAGTACTTCCCTCTGTAAAACAGGCTCTAAGTTCATCAGTGGTTTGCAGGGCAGGAATAGAGACTCAGACATAGAAAATAGACTTATGGACACAGCAGGGGAAGGCAAGAGTGGGACGAATTGGGAGAGTAGCATTGAAACATACATATTGCCATATGTAAAACGTAAGTAAAACAGCTAACGGAAAGTTGCTGTATGACACAGGGNTCTTCTTAGACCACCAACTGGAGAAAACTTCTAATTGTAAATCTGTCTTTGCTCCTTTGAGATATAAACTTCCCAGCCTCTTGATAACTTTACAACCCAGGAATACTCTCTTTACTATTTTTCCACTGGTTTACTCCAGCACTGAAAGACTCTTCCAATTCTCATTTCATCAGTTAAGTTCTATCTCTCCACTTGCTTTCAATAAAGTTCTCTTTGTCTGTTTAACTCATCTGGTACAATGTTTCTTTGACAAGCTCATCATCAACAATTTTCAGGACATCAAGATAAAGAGAGGATCTAAAATAACTCCAGAGAAAAATTTTTTAAATGATCAATATTCCAAATTTCTAGGCAGAGTTACTACCTCCTGCAAGACAAAGGAGAAGTTCTTTCAAGTTATCA
>SJYA01002872.1:1163388-1180798 GCA_006410615.1 Neotragus moschatus
TTTGTCTGTTTAACTCATCTGGTGCAATGTTTCTTTGACAAGCTCATCATCAACAATTTTCAGGACATCAAGATAAAGAGAGGATCTAAAATAACTCCAGAGAAAAATTTTTTAAATGATCAATATTCCAAATTTCTAGGCAGAGTTACTACCTCCTGCAAGACAAAGGAGAAGTTCTTTCAAGTTATCAGAGAAACTTTAACCTAGAATTCGATCTTTAGCTAAACCAAAATTCAAGAATATGAATAGTTTTACAGACACAAAGAAGTTTTCTCCTTTAAACTTAGTTAAGTGAATAGGGTTAAAATAAAAGTATTGGTATTGAGGTTAGTGGGCTGTGCCTTTTATCAAAAGGCTTTATAAAACCAGAAACTTGAAAATAGAACTAAATCCCGATGTTTTTAAGATAGCTAACTTATATACCAGCCAAGGCCCAGAACTCTTCCATCTCTTGTTTCATCTTTTTCTCAGTGTGGTATTTGGGCACGAGATCACTGCTGAAGAGCCAGTCATTACATGCTTATTTCAGATAATTGGACGAAGAACAGCACAACTTCTCTTTCTAGAAGCTATCCCAAACAATTTGTACACAGCCTCTGTTTGTAAATTGTCGTAACTTGTCGGCTAAAATTCAGTCCCATGGCCAGCAGGACATAACTGGGGCTAGACATTTAGGATCATGCTAAATGTAGGGCACTGATACTAAAGAATAATAGTAAAATAATTGATATTGATAATTATGTAGCTACTATCCATTTTAAGATGGCACTCAAAAAAGGTTGGAAGGATTTAGAGGCTGAAAAGACTAATAAAGTATGAAAAAGGAACATAGTATAATAAAAAAGTGAATTATTAATTTCAGAACATTTTAGTACATTTTTGTTAAAACCAGACACCTAATATGGATAGCAAAATAGCATATATACTAGAAATATAACACAAATATTAAGCATATTTTAAGTGATATGTAAGTATACAGGTAAAGCAATTCCTGCAACCCAAAGTAGAAAAATGTAAATTATAATCATTTTAAGCACCTATGAAACAGAAAAATTGACTGTATTTGACCACAAAGAAAGTCTCATTAGATCCTTGAGGAGGAATATCATACCTATTAAATCAGAAGGGATCTTCACTTAAACTTCCTCCCCCAAAATGTTGACCCAGACCACGTTTTCTTCCTTCATGAAAATAAATTTGAATTTATTGGTAAAAATGAGCCCATGTCTAACAGCGTTTCATGATAAAGAAAAAAACTCAGTCTATCTAGAAGTAACGGGAAATTTTGACTTGATAAACAGTTTCTACAAAAATCCAACAGCTAACATCATAATTGATAAGAAAGATAAGGTTTTCTCACTAAGGTCAGGTACAAAAGGATGCCCCCCCACATCACTTCTTTTCAATATCCCATGGAAATTCTAGCTTGTGCAGTACAACCAGTGGAAAAAGGTATATACAGTGGGAAGGATGACATAAAACTGCTTCTGTTCACAGATAACGTTATTGTCTATAAAGAAAATCCTCAACGACAACAAAACTCATGGTTATAGCAATGTTGCAAGATAAAAAGTTATTATGCACAAGTCAATCACTTTCCTATGTACCAGCAATGAACCAGTGGGATCTGAATTTAAAGCACAACATATTTATGCTAGCATCTCAAAAAAAATAAAATACTTAGATATAATCTGACAAATCTGTGAAAGGGCTATACAAGGAAAACTATAAAATGCTGATTAAGGAAATCAAAGAAGAAGCAAATATATGGAGAGATATTCCATGTTTGTGGTGGTTGTTCAGCCGCCCACTCGTGTCTGACTCTTTGCCACCCCAGGGACTGCAGCATGCCAGAAAGACTCAGAGTTGTCAAAGTTTCACTTTTTCCAAACTTGTTCTATAGATTCAATGTAATTCTAATCAAAACTCTAGCAAAGCATTTTGTGCATATCAACTCACTGACTCTAACATTAAACGTGGCAAAGCAAAAGATCCAGAATAGCCTTTGTTCCAGATGGCCCTTATTCCTGAAACTTCTGCATTCCCTTAGCCCTGCTGCTGCTGCTAAGTCACTTCAGTCGTGTCCAACTCTGTGTGACCCCATAGATGGCAGCCCACCAGGCTCCCCCGTCCCTGGGATTCTCCAGGCAAGAACACTGGAGTGGGTTGCCATTTCCTTCTCCAATGCATGAAAGGGAAAAATGAAAGTCAAGTCGCTCAGTCATGTTCAACTCATCGCAACCCCATGGACTGCAGCCTACCAGGCTCCTCCGTCCATGGGATTTTCCAGGCAAGAGTACTGGAGTGGGGTGCCATTGCCTTCTCCTCCCTTAGCCCTACATTCTCTTATTAATTCAAGCTTGTCCTAAAATACCTCCACTCAAGGATGCTGACAATGGCCACACTAGCTAATATTTGAAGTTTTCCACAAACTTCCAACCTGCCTGATGCGCTCTACTATCTTTTTCCTATAACACTCATTAATCCTAATGTATTATATTATTTACCAGTAGTGTATTACAGGTTTATTTATCGAATGAACATAAACAACAGAAAACAACAGGGACTGTAAATAAATTATAGCTCCTCCATGTGATAGGAAATTAGATCTTCATAGAAAACATCAGATAGCTCTAATTGTAGTGTGTGAAACATCACCAAGACATATTGGCACTCAATAAATATGTAAATTTTAAATACAAAATGCACAGCTCTGTGTATGTAGCATACTGCAATTCTATCTCATTGGAAAAGACCCTGATGCTGGGAACAATCAAAGGCAAAAGAAGAGGGCAGCAGAGGGTGAGATGGTTGGATGGCATCACCCACTCGATGGACCCGAGTCTGAGCAAATTCCAGGAGATGGTGAAGGACAGGGAAGCCTGGTGTGCTGCAGTCCACGGGGTCACAAAGGGTCAGNCCTGATGCTGGGAACAATCAAAGACAAAAGAAGAGGGCAGCAGAGGGTGAGATGGTTGGATGGCATCACCCACTCGATGGACCCGAGTCTGAGCAAACTCCAGGAGATGGTGAAGGACAGGGAAGCCTGGTGTGCTGCAGTCCACGGGGTCACAAAGGGTCAGACATGAGACTGAACAACAAGCAAACAAATCATACACATAATCTATATCTGTAAAGAAACAGGTACTTTACAACACCAGCATCTTCAAGGTGAGCAAACTACCTGCCTGGGGGACAAGTAAGGAAAGATACACTATAGACACTAATTATTAATATAAAATAGATAACTAATGAGAACCTAAGGGTGTAACACAGGGATCTCTACTCAATGCTCTGTGGTGATGTAAATGGGAAAGAAGTCCAAAAAAAGGAGACATATGTATACACATAGCTGATTAACTCTGCTGTACAATAGAAACTAACATCTTCCAAAATTTTGCTCCATGAGAACATAACAGCTATCAAACAATCAGGTGAAACTACTATAATCTACAACAGGTTCAGATGTCTCTTGCTTAAGCAAGGAAGTGAAAAAACCTCGGTCGTGTCCGACTGTTTGTGACCCCAAGTCCATGGAATTCTCCAGGCCAGAATACTGGAGTGGGTAGCCGTTCCCTTCTCCAGGGGATCTTCCCAACCCAGGTCTCCCACATTGCAGCGGATTCTTTACCAGCTGAGCCACAAGGGAAATGTATAGCACATAACTCCGCTCAGTGTTACTTGGCAGCCTGGATGGGAGAGGGGGGCTCTTTGGGGCAGCCTGGTACATGTATGTGTATGGCTGAATCCCTTCACTGTTCTCCTGAAACTATTACAATGTGGCTAATCAGCTATATCCCTATACACAATAAAAAGTTCCAAAAAAAAAAAAAAGTCTCTTGCTTTAAAATTTTTGTGTTATCTGGATAAACGAGAAAGTTAAAAAAGAAAAATGACCTGATTATGCTCTACTTACTGAAAAAGTACAACTTTTAATATTTGTGCAAAAATTTCTATTGTGACTGTCTCCAGGGCACCGTATATGTTCCCTTGAACATACATCCATCCCTCTTAGGGGTGTGCCATGAGTGAAGATGTTTTCCCTTCTGAAGATAAACCAAAGCCTAGTACCACTTTACCCACTTCAGAGAAATAAATATGTGTGCACAGGTGTGCACACATGCACATACTCTCAATCTTACTCAAGACTCTCTGGTTATATTGCTCACTTTTCATGACACATTTCTAGCCGGATATACCCCTAGGCTTGGGTACGCCTTTTTCTCTTCCTCAAGCTGGCATTTAGCCATCATGCAAAACTCTCTTGTGAAGTTAGTATCTTCATGCACAGTAAGCTTCCACAGTCTTTGTCATTAAGTGACAGGTATGTATCACAGAAGACATACAGCATCGAACAGGCAGGAGGAGCAGACCAGCAATGAAGCTGTGAGCTTGCATTCAAGTCGAACAGGGTGTTTGCTTGGAATGTATTAAGGACAAGTTTATGGTGTCAATCTCAAATGCATTGTAAACATAAAGCTTTTGCTTCTCTCTCATCTGAATAAATCACTCATGTGACCCAGCCACTCAGGCCTCATCAGGCTGTATTTAATTTCAGTACAATTGTGCCAACAGGCCTAATCACAACCATCCTGTTATTTCGTAAATGCAGAAGAGACCCTGTGAGGACTGCCACTAGGGACACGCTCCCTGCTGAACTTTCCTAAATTCCAGAATACCCACCTTCAGTTCAGTTCAGTTCAGTTCAGTCGCTCAGTCGTGTCCAACTCTGCGACCCCATGAATCGCAGCATGCCAGGCCTCCCTGTCCATCAACACCCATCTTACACATGTGTTTTTGTTAAGCCTCTGTGTGCTGCTTTCCAAGAGGGCATATGGACAATATACGTCCTCACTCTCCAGTGTGAACATGAGATGGAAGGGCATCAGGAAACCATCAGGAAACTGGGGTTCTTGAATTAAACTAGGACCCTAACTCCAAATACTCACACATCTCGAGCAAGCCTTTAAGAAACCTCGGCCTCTGTATAGGAACGGGATTTAGTCACCTCCTAAGACTCTTTCAGTTCTAAAAGCCTGTGGATGTCTGCATGGACATGGGTGTATGAAGATGACTGACCTGGTCCTTCGAGGAGGATATTCACTTATGAGACTGATATAAGTACCACACACTAGGTGGCTTTAAAACAACAGAAATTAATTCACAGTTCTGGCAGCTAGAATTTCAAATTAAAGATGTTGGCAGGGTGATGGTCTCTGAAGACTAACAAAGAATCTGTTCCAGGCCTATCTCCCGGCTTCTGGGCTTGCCAGGCATACTTCGATTCCCTGGTTCCCTGGCTAGAAAAGGCATCCCTCCAAACCGCTGCCTCCATCACCCCGTGGTGCTTGCCCTCCGCCTGCCTCTGTCTCTCTGCTCATCTCACAGACAGCAGTACTAGTGGGCTAAGAGCCCACCCTACCCCAGACCTAATCTTGACTTACATCTTCATACAGCCAAGGTCAGGTCACACTCACAAGTACTGGGGACAAGGGCTTACACATATCTGATGGATACACGGTGCAGCCAGTCACAGTGATGCTGCGCAATTCTCTACTGCACCTTTTCATTTCTTTAATGTTTCTAAATTTTTATTGGACTGTATTTGCTTTACAATTTTTTGTAGTTTCTACTGTACATCCGAGTTAATCAGCTAAGAGTATACATATATCTTCTTTTTTTGGACTTCCTTCCCATCTACGTCACCACAGAGCATTGAGTAGAGTCCCCGGTGCTATACAGTAGGTTCTCATTAGTTTTCTATTTTATATTGATACTTAGTGTCAATAGTGTATACGCATCAATTCCAATTTCCTAATTTATCCCACCACCTGCCTTTCCCCCCTGGAATCCATACATTTGTTCTCTACGTCTGTCTGTATTTCTGCTTTGCAAGTAATATCATCTATATCATTTTTTCAGTTTCCCCATCGATGAGTTAATAGACTTGTTTTTCTCTTTCTGACTTACTCCAGTCTCTACAGACACCTTTCAAACCAGATGCCCAGGTGATTCAATCAGTCTGCCAATCTAATATTTGGAGAAACTGAAATACAATTAGAACCTAGAGACCAAAAAAAAAAAAAAAACTCACAGTCGTGAAGAGCATCTCGTAAAACATTATCTGTCATGCCTCTACATTTTATAAGAAAAATGTGCCTCTCAAAAATATTGCTTCTTCAGGAAAATATATTGAAATTGAAACATAAAAATAAAGAAGATCCCATATCAGGTATTATTGCAGGGAATTCAAAATTTGCCTCACACACAAATATCTAAGGAAACAATTGGCATTCTTTAACAAAATTACAAATTCTGTAAAGTTGAGATGGTATCATCGTAAAGAACATTTTACAACTCCTGATAATTTAATATACTGCTGCTAGAAAGTATACACTAGGGAAATTTAGACTTACATAAACAATTTATACTTATCTATGCAGTGTAGTATTATAATCATCTTAACTCTAACACTTATTAGAACCTAGTAAGGAAATACTAAATCCATCCCCTTATCTTCAATAGTGAGGAGTGGATAGAATGTATGGGTGATGTGCATTCAGAGGTTCTTGGTTGAACCAAAGACAAGCTGCAAATGTTCTGTGAATGGTTTTTATGCTTCTTCCATGAGACACTCTGAATACAAGACCCAAACCTAGAGAAGTGCTTATGAAAACCATATTTTTTGAGGCTCCATGCTCTGCTTTCCAAGGGCATGGAGAGGCAGTGTATGTATCCATGCTTCCAATCACAGCCCATTAAAATGGACTACCTTGTCATCTGGTAAAACAGAGAAGCCTCAGATCAATAACCACTATCTCCCCTGCCCATTCTGCTCCGACAGATGAGGTCCTCGAGCCAAACAACCCAACTCACCCAACAAACCCAGCAGATGCCTGCCGATACCTACGTAGTGAGTTTCAGCTCCTTGCCAGCCCAGAAAATTATTCAAACAAGTCAATCACACGCACCAGTGGGAACCAGGGTAACCTCATCCTCTTGGTACTACAAGGACTGACTCCTATCACCGCTGCTTATCTGTTCCACTCTCAGGTATAACCCCTGTGTATCCTGCATGACACATGGGATCCAGGCTGTGAATACAGGTGATTCATGAAACTGCTGTTGATTTCATCTGTCCAAAGTCAAGTGTCATGGGTTCCATCATCCACATAACCCTAGGGCAGGAATGCCTTCCTCACCAATGGTGTCAGTGAAAGTGAAAGTCGCTCAGTGGTGTCCGACTCTTTGCAACCCCATGGACTATATATGTCCATGGAATTCTCCAGGCCAGAATACTGGAGTGGGAAGCCTTTCCCTTCTCCAGGGGATCTTCCCAACCCAGGGATCAAACCCAGGTCTCCCACACTGTGGTCACATTCTTTAGCAACTGAGCTACAAGGGAAGCCCAGTGGTGTCAAGAGGAGACAATTAAAACATACCTTCAGTTAAATAACACCCTAAAAAGAAACCCTTAAGATTTACAGCACCTCCACAAGTATTTTGCACTTGACTAGACAGTGTAGCTAGGTCACACGGGTCCATGGGAGAAGTAATTACCTGCGTAGGCCCATCAGCTTACAAGCCATGTATTATGCCAAGATATAAAGGAAACTAAATGGGCTACCTGTTTACAACTGTCTGAAAATAAAGAGTGCTCTGGTTAAAGAGACTGAGTTGATTAGAGCATGGATTAAAACTTAGAAGCTTTCAAAGAGAGGTTTGAGTCAAAATTGTTGCATTTACCTGTTCTGAAGAAAACTAGTAACTTTTAACAATATCTAGTTTTTTGCAGAACACGTTTTTGGAATACTATTTATACTCCTGGATCCTGTTTGCACCTCCACAACCCATCTCCACACAGCAAGCAGAGCCATCTGACTAAAATTCCAATAGGACCATGCCTTGCCTCTGCTTGAATTCCTTCAGACTCACTCCATCCTCTGAAAAAGCACAACCTACTAAGCATCCCATACAAGGCACTGAATGACCTGACTGACGGTGGCTTTTCTTTTTAAGCCAAGAAAGAATGAGGATGTGTACAGCCTGAGGGGAAGTACCGAGTGGAAAGGAAGAAGTAAAATATATATGAGAGAGGGGATGAATAATAGAGTTATAGTCTGGAGAAGGCTGGAGCGGGGTTCAGGGATTTAAGTAGAGCCATAGCTCACACTCCAATCTTGACATAGTGGAGATAAGATACAGACTGAAAGGAATGCATGTTGGGGTAGAGAAGCAAGATTCTTTACTGAAAGCCCCCCTATTCTCAGTCAAGTAGAAGAAAGATCACTTGCTGAGGCTCTGAAGGGTGCAGAGTCTGAGCTGGTGTCTTGCACAGCAAGGTGAAATTCAGAATTTTTTTCATGCAAACAGGTGGATCTAAGAGCTCACTGCAAGCCATTCTGAGGCTCTCATTTGAAGGAGTGTGTGTTTTAGCCAAATGTAACTCAATCCCACCTAGAGGCTTAACTATCAAAGTAGGGAATAAATTATTGCGTTTCTGCAAAGTTTGAGTTTAACCAGACAGTTCTGTAAGAAGTGATCCCCAAGATAATCGACAAAAATATAGCTCATATCACGGAAGAAATAGGCTCATGGATGTGAGGGGTAAACCGAAGGAAAGGACAAGAACTTGACATAATGAAGGCCTCTAAAGAGCAGAGATCTGAAATCAAATATCGTATGGAGTCTGGAAATGGTGGTCAGATTGTGCCCAAATAATGGACTTTTAATATCTACCATTTTTGAGGTTAGACTACTTCTAAAGGATAAGAGGGTCTAACTAATCTCCTAAAATCCCCTATCATTATGATAATGGTTGGAGTAAAGAGAGAGTATGGCTTCCCAGATGGTGCTAGTGGTAAATAAACTGCCTGCCAATGCAGGAAACATAGGAGATGTAGGTTCAGTCTCTGGGTCAGGAAGATTCTCTGGAGAAAGGCATGGCAACCCATTCCAGTATTCTTGCCTAGAGAATCCTTTGGACAGAGGATCCTGGTGGACTATGGTCCATAACGTCACAAAGAGTCAGACATGACTGAAACAATTTAGCCTGCACACAAAGAGACTATGAAATTGTTCTCAAATCTTCAGTAAATGGGAGAGTGGATATTTTGACTTTAAGTGATATAAAAATCTAAGGAATCTAGAGAATTTGTCTTCTGAATTTGAAAAAACATGAGAAGGCTGGTTTCATTGTTTAAGGGCTTAAATGACACCATAAAGATTATATCTCACTGTATCACTGGGTTAAGCTTTGCTATTCTTTGCAGGTTGACTTGGATTGGCTTCTATATGGCAACACAAAGTCTGTAGCATCTCCAACTTCATGTCATATAATATGCAAGTCTGGCAGGAAAAGCACCTCAAATCAAAGCCCTTGACTTAGCTCTCATTGTAAGCCAACCCTGAAACAAACACTGTCTGGAGGTTTGAGGCACTAATTGACTGGAACTGGACAACAGAGTCTACTCCTGGAAAAAGGTGAGACCTCACTCAGACCTAAAGAACTGAGACTGGGGAAGACATAAATCCTAAACAGAAATCAGTTAAAAGTTAAAATCAGTTAAAGAAATCATTCTTTCTTTAACTGATGAAAGAATGAAGAATACAAAAATTCTCAAGTCACATTCCTCTGTAGCCCCTTAGTCTCAAAAACCGAATGATACGGGTCCCACGATATGATACAGAACAATCTAATCAGCTCTGCTGCTCCTGTATAGAAAGAATTTCCAACTTTCTAACCCTCCACATAACCTCAACTCAGCCAAAGTCTTGTTTTTGTTTGTTTGTTTGTTTAATTTTACTTTATTTTACTTTACAATACTGTATTGGTTTTGCCACACATCAACATGAATCCACCACGGGTGTACGTGAGTTCCCCATCCTGAACCCCCCTCCCACCTCCTTCCCCATACCATTTATCTGGGTCATCGCAGTGCACCAGCCCCAAGCATCCCGTATCCTGCATCGAACCTAGACTGGCGATTTGTTTCTTACATGATATTATACATGTTTCAATGCCATTCTCCCAAATCATCCCACCCTCTCCCTCTCCCACAGGGTCCAAAAGTCTGTTCTAGCCATGTTTTATAGTCTGTCATTTTCAAAGTCCCACTATGGAACCAATTTCCGTTTCAGTTAAGATTAGTTGCAAGAGAAACCAATACTCCATATTTCAAGCAAATAGCAGCAAATAAAATGAAAGGAAATATTAGAAATCAGCCCATTTTTTTCCAAAGCCTGAAATATCAGTTTCAGAGTCCATGGAAAGGGAAATTCTGTATGTCAGTTATCAAGATCTCAAATTCACTTTCACCATGGAAACACAGGAACTGAATACACTCCCATCCTTTTCAACATTGTATGTAACGCTATTCAAGACTTCACTTCCAGGGAAAAAGCAGTTGCTTGGCCTAGCTCAGGTGATGTAGATCATGACTGGGGAGAGGTGGGCACAGTAAAAATCATGTTCGAGTAATCTGAAGACTAAGAAGATGCACTCTATCAGGAAACCAAAAACAAAAAGCTTTCCACTACAGATAGGAATGCAAAAGTCTGTTCTATTGGTGACAACAACAAGGAAGCATACAGTACAGAAGTAACCATTCTGCAACACACAGACGTACCAGGTCAGCTTGTGTACACTTCACACTTACAAGATTATGGCTCAATGATAGCTCAATAAAATTTTTTTTCAAAAAATTCAGTATGAAAAATAAATTCAATTCACAGCAGGGCATGGAGGTGGGGATTAGCAGAGAGACTGGTAAAGCCAGAGAGTATAAGCTTCAAAGGAGAATGACCACAACCATAAAAGAACAATAAAAAGTCATAACCATTCACTATTCTTGACAGTATTAATGAAGAACCTGAAAACTGGAAAGCTAAGCCAGAGGAGGAAGTATTTCACAGGACAGTGGTGCCTAAATGGGAGATCAAGGGTTTATCTAGGATAAGGGCATGTAAAGAATTCATTACAAGAATTCTTTTTGTTCCAAGACTGGGTAGGTTCCCAAGAAGAAGAGGAAAGTTGTGAGATATCACTCAACTGGATGTCTTAACAAGTTTCATAATTGTTCTTATGGTAGGACACGGGTATATTTAAAAGAAGTATAAGATAAGATACGGCCCTTGATTTCTGGTCTATAGGCTCTATGATTCATCACAGGTTAATACAATTTTCTGCTATGATAGAAATGTTCTATAAGCTGGGCTGTCTAAGACAGTAGCCATGAGTGATATGTTACGATCGAGCACGTGAAATGTGGATACTGTGAAGAAACTTGGCTTTTGAATTATATTTTATAATGAACTGATTTAAGTTTAAATAGCCCCATGTGACTAGAGGCTACAGTATGAGATGCGTGGTTCTGGATTATAGGGTCATATGGAATAAAAGGTGACCCTTATAAAATAAAGTAGCATTAAGTTATAGTATAAAATCTTCCAAGTTTTATAAATGGAAATTTACAACAGGCTTCAGATTTATACTTGCATGAGTGAGAATTCAAAAATGATTGCTAAAGTCATCAAAATTCCCCCATATATGACTTGATAAAAAGGTGGACATAAGTCATTTTTAAGATGCTAGTCCATCTTAGAATGCAGCTAGTGAAAAGTGGTGTGGTGGCATTCACAGGAGGGGAGTCAGGGTCAAGGAAATCAAGGCGAAAACCACCCAAACTGAGGCTAGTCCAGAGGTAACCAGATGTTACTTCACTGACAACTCATAATTAGTTAACCTGAATTATTTCCCTCTGAGGTTCTTATGAAAACTTTTCTAGTGTGAAAAAATAAACTGAGAATGTCTAGTACGTATTCTCTGTATTCCCTCTTCCTAACAGATAAGATTCCTACTGATGTAGTTAATAAGTGGAACAATCAGATAAACTTGAGGTAGTATAGCTACTGACTTAGGTCATTTGGAGAAAACTGCTTCAGTGGTGACTGCCTTTTTTTTTTTTTTTAAATTTAACCAATATGTTTATTCACTGAAAAAGTCATAACAAAAATAATCAAGTCAGATATAAATGAAGATATAAACAGTTTCAGTTCCACAGATTTAAACCTAGGTAGGTAGGTAGGTAGGTAGGTAGATACATACATGGAACATTTATTCTTTGTTGAAAACCAAACTGCCTTTTCTTTTCCAAATAGTCCTACAGAGGTCATCAGACAAGCTGAACAGATACACCTAAGTTGTAACGCAGTTTCTTCTTCATATTTCGCTTGCCTACTTAACCAGCTCGAAATCAAACATTGTCAAATTTTTTCCCCATGGAGACATTTTCCCAGGCACTGGACCTATAGCTAAGCAATAAATATTTATAAACTCACGCTTTCATCAATGCAACGAGGGAAGCTCCCGTATTACAGCTACCTGGAGATGAGGTAGCTGGTGTCCTGAGAGAGTAAGTAACCTGCCCAAGGTCAAGGACCTAATTCAGTGTAACCAGGACTCAGAGAATTCTGCTTCCAGAGCCTTTGCTTTTGCTTTGAAATGTCTCACCACCCTGCTTCTCTCAGCTCACACACATCCACGCGGGAGCACTCATTCACAACACACACCAACAACCAAAGCGTGGCTAAAGCTGGTTTTGGAGCATGACATCCACTGNCCTAATTCAGTGTAACCAGGACTCAGAGAATTCTGCTTCCAGAGCCTTTGCTTTTGCTTTGAAATGTCTCACCACCCTGCTTCTCTCAGCTCACACACATCCACGCGGGAGCACTCATTCACAACACACACCAACAACCAAAGCGTGGCTAAAGCTGGTTTTGGAGCATGACATCCACTGTTATCTCCTTGTTTACTTGTGTTCCCCTTCAGTGTGGCCCCTTCTCTATACCTCTGTCTTGTCACAGCTGGTACTGAACAGAAACCACTAGTATATTCCGGGTCACAAGTAATTTACAAACTTAATACACGGTTCATAGAGAAAAAAGACTTATGTAGGTAAAATGTTCTACTGTCTATAACATATCTTGGGTGGAGGGCATTCAAGGGAAATTTTCTAAGGATATTCTAAATAAAGTATCCTAGTAACAAAGGCAGAGAAGGCAATGGCACCCCACTCCAGTACTCTTGCCTGGAAAAACCCATGGACAGAGGAGCCTGGTAGGTGCAGTCCATGGGGTCACTAGGAGTCAGACACAACTGAGAGACTTCACTTTCACTTTTCACTTTCATGCATTGGAGAAGGAAATGGCAATCCACTCCAGTGTTCTTGCCTGAAGAATCCCAGAGACAGGGGAGCCTGGTGGGCTGCCGTCTATGGGGTCACACAGAGTTGGACAAACTGAAGCGACTTAGCAGCAGCAACAAAGGAAGATGCAAAATAAGACTTCAGCTATGCAAATATGCTCATGGTGAGACCATTACAGCCCCTACTTAACAGTATCACCTAGAAAAAAGAGTTTTTCCTTAAAGAAATGCCACAGGCATTGATAATGGAAACACATTAAAAGTCCTCTGTCAATTACAGTATTAAGTTAAGCTACAAATTGGAAATAAGAGTAAGTATTTAACCAGGACACATACCTTTAGTGGGGAGTTTATAGACTATCAGGTAAACAACTCGTAAAGCTTAATCCTCTGGCTGTGTTCAAATTCAACCTTGTCAGTTCTATGATGCTTGTAATAAACTAGTTTGTCAAATGGGGTAAAGAAAGAGGTCCCTCCAAATATGGCACATACTTTTACTTGTATGACCAGATTCTGAATTTTGAATACAACATTGCTCGCCTCACTGAAATTTTATATGCTGGTAAATCCTAATGTGTGTTTCTCAAGTTTCCAGGGACTATCTCAGTGGTTGTCTAGAGAGTCTCATTCAGTCATTTGTTAATTGGGTATCATGTTTGACTATAGTAAAGCTTGTGCTTGGGCTCAGTCACTCAGTCTTGTCCAGCTCTTTGTGACCCTATGGGCTACAGTCCACCAGTCTCCTTTGTCCATGGGATTCTCCAGGAAAGAATACTGGAGAGGGTTGTCATTTCCTTCTCCAGGGGATCTTCCCTAGCCAAGGATCGAACCTGTGTCTCCCACATTGCAGGCAGATTCTTTACCACTAGCACGACTTGGGAAGCCCTACGGTTAGCCGATAGTAAGGCTGTTAAGATATTAATGTAAGTGTGACCAGAGATCTCTCAAACGCTTTTGCTCTATGGGTCAGCTGCCTTCACAATAATCAGTCTGCTTGTCGTGTAATTCCATAGTACCCTAAACACATGTATTGCAGCCATTTTTTTCTATTTTTTTTAATTCTAGATTTAAATTCTGTAAGTGCCACAGATATGACTGAATTAATCACTTGATCCCCAATGCCTAGTATAGTGCTTAGAGTATCAGGGTTTCAATGAATGTCTTGATTGAATGGGTCCATTTAGCAATTTGCATAGTTGAAATGGAAGGTTACCCACTGAGTAACTTACATTGTACTGAGAACTACGTAATTTATCTTGAGTATGTAAGACATGGTCCCTGGCATTATAAAAGGATTATGACACAAAAAGAATGCCTCATCAGTTCTACTTCGGAAGACGGTAGTTGATGGTTCAGAGAAGGCATCACAAAAGAGTAGATGCAGAAACCGGGCCTTGAGGATACGAACATCTCCACAGATGAACTACCATGAATAGATGAGTAGGGATGTGAAAAGGAGTGTATGTTTGTGTAAAGAGAGAGTCAAAAATGACTGAAGTGTGGACAATAAAGGAAATGGAGGATCAAAGATACAGACAACGGTGAAATTCTGAATGATCAAAAGATTAAACTGTGTACAATGGACCAATATTTTCTAATACGTGTATTGAAACAATCCCAAAATAAGCTTTAAAATTTAATTGTCAAATGAATCATAGAAGTGCTGTGTACTATTTCTGCCTGGTACATACTATGCATATGATCTCATTAAAGGTACTGAGAACGCCTACAATTAAGTAACTCTGCATTTTACAAACTACTTGTGAAATATTCCTGTGTATATATGCATACCTGTAGAGTCTATTAGCAGTGCCACATGATATACTTTGAATCACGAGAGTCTGCATCAGTTCAGTTCAGTTCAGCTGCTCAGTTGTGTCCGACTCTTTGTGACCCCATGAATTGCAACATGCCAGGCCTCCCTGTCCATCCCAGCTCCTGGAGTTCACTCAGACTCACATCCATCAAGTCTGTGATGCCATCCAGCCATCTTATCCTCTGTTGTCCCCTTCTCCTCCTGCCCCCAATCCCTCCCAGCATCAGAGTCCTTTCCAATGAGTCAACTCTTCACATGAGGTGGCCAAAGTACTGGAGTTTCAGCTTCAGCATCATTCCCTCCAAAGAAATCCCAGGGTTNATTCCAAAAAAAATCTGCTTCTGTTTCATCGACTATGCTAAAGCCTTAGACTGTGTTGTTGTTCTTCAGTTGCTAAGTCATATCCAACTCTCTGTGACCCCGTGGACTGCAGCACACCAGGCTTCTCAGCCCTTTGCTATCTCCTGGAGTTTGCTCAAACTCATGTCCATTGAGTCAATGATGCCATCTAACTATCTTATCCTCTGTCGCTCCCTTCTCCTCTTGCCCTTAATATTTCTCTGCTAAAGAAAATTAATCCTAAACATTCATTGGAAGCTCTGATGCTGAAGCTCCAATACTTAGACCAGCTGATGTGGAGTCAACTTATTGGAAAAGGCCCTGATTCTGGGAAAGATTGAGGACAGGAGAAGGGGGCAACAGAGGATGAGATGGTTAGATAATATCACTGACTCAACAGACATGAGTTTGAGTAAACTCTGGGAGATCGTAAAGGACAGGGAAGCCTGCAAAGAGCAGGACACGAATTTATGACTGAACAATAACAATTTCTGCATAAGTTGGGGACAGAAACTTCATTAAAAATACTGTATTTTCAAACCTCAAAAAAGTAATTAATGGCAGCAGTCTCCAACTTACTAATTGGATATGTTCTATAAATTGTTTGTTTATTTAAAAAGACAAATTGTAATAAATTTGGTGCCTTAAAACAATATAAAAGCATTGCCTTATAGTTCTGGAGGCCAAAAGTCAGGAATGGGCTAAAATCAAGGTGTTGGAAAGGGCTGTGTTCTTTTCTGGAGGCTCTAGGGGAGAATCTGTTTCCTGGTCTCCTGTAGTTTTTAGATACCATCCACAGTCTTTGGCTTGTGGTGTGGGTCTCTAATCTACCCTCAAACCAAGAACATTTCATCTTTTTTTTTTTTTTTTGCCATACCATTTCACATGTGGGATCATAGTTTTCCCATCAGGGATCATACTCACACCCCCTGAATTTTAAGGGTGCAGTCTTAATGACTGGCCTCTCAGGAAAGTCCCACATTCAATCTGTTTGACATTCTTCCATTATCACGTCTTCCTCTGACCACGGCCTCTGACTAGGCTGGGAAAGGCTTTTCACTTCCAGAGACTTTTTATTAGATTTGCATGCTAAGGAGCCTCAGTTATGTCTGACCCTGCAACTCCATGGACTGTAGCCCACCAGGCTCCTCTGTCCATGAGGATTCTCCAGGCAAGAATGCTGGAGTCAGTTACCATTTCCTCCTCCATGAGATCTTCCCAAACCAAGGTTCAAACCCATTTCTCTTCTGTCTTCTGCATTGGCAGCTGGATTCTCTACTGATAGCACCACCTGGGAAGTCTTAATCACGTCTACAAAGTCCTTTCAGTTACATGAAATAATATATTTACAGATTTGGGGAATTATGTTGTGGACATCATTGGGAGATCATTACTCTGCCTACTTAGCTATATATGATATTTCACTGGAATTCAGAATGTATGTCTCCACAGAAATAGTGTTATACATGCTAACTATACCCACGGATTAATTCACAAATGTTTAAATAATAATACACCTCAACTATAAAAAAGTACTATGTGAACAAACAGACAAAATATAGTGCCAAAACCTATTTTCTGAATTTAACTTAAAGAATTGGTATAGCATTCACCAATTCAAAATTCTTGAGCTGAACACACAGAAATCCCTTGCATTCCTATACACTAATAATGAGAAAGTAGAAAAAGAAATTAAGGAATCAATTCCATTTACCATTGCAACAAAAAGAATAAAATACTTAGGAATATACCTACCTAAAGAAACTAAAGACCTATATATAGAAAATTATAAAACACTGATGAAAGAAATCAAAGAAGACACTAATAGATGGAGAAATTTACCATGTTCATGGATCGGAAGAATCAATATTGTGAAAATGAGTATACTTCCCAAAGCAATCTACAGATTCAATGCTATTCCTATCAAGCTACCAGCGGTATTTTTCACAGAGCTAGAACAAATAATTTCAAGATTTGTATGGAAATACAAAAAACCTCGAATAGCCAAAGCCATCTTGAGAAAGAAGAATGGAACTGGAGGAATCAAC
>SJYA01002872.1:1183066-1202835 GCA_006410615.1 Neotragus moschatus
AAAAAAAAAAAAGAAAGTAAACTACAATCACAGCAGCTTTTCCTGTTCTAAAAGTCACTATTCAAGTTTCAGAAAAGCTTGAAAATACAAAGCACATATTTTTCAAAAGTTAAATCTACCCAGAATTAGAATTCCACCACCCAGTAGAGCATATGGTGGTTTAGTCGCTCAGTCGTCTCTGACTCTTGTGACCTCATAGACTGTAGCCTGCTGGGCCCCTCTGTCCATGGGATTCTCCAGGCAAGAATACCGCCACGGTTTACCATTTCCTTCTCCCAAAGCATATAATCACTATTAACATTTTGACCTTCAACACACACATACACACACACACACACTCAGACATTTTGGTGTGTGCAAATAGATAGATAGATAGAGACAAATCGGAAAGTACACTGCGTGACCAGAGGACAGTGTATACAAAAGATCACACTGCTATGCATAACCACTGACCGCCACCTTCCCAGCAGCCTCTGCACATGTAAAACAGTAACCCTGGCTTTGAGGATTCCTCCAGGTGGCGCTAGTGGTAAAGAACCCGCCTGCCAATTCAGGAGGCCACTGCAGTATTCTTGCCTGGAGGATCCCAGGGATGAGGGAGCCTGGTGGGCTGCCGTCTATGGGGTCACACAGAGTCGGACACGACTGAAGCGACTTAGCAGCAGCAGTAGCAGCAGCAGAGACACAGGTTCGGTCCCTGGGCTGGGAAGATTCCCTGGAGGAGGGCGTGGCAACCCACTCCAGTATTGTCTGGAGAGTCTCATGGACAGATGAGCCTGGAGTCAGACACCACTGAATTGACTGAAGTTAGCATGAATGAACTAACTTCAGACACCACTGAAGTTAGCATGCATGAACTAACTTCATCATTTTTTATGATGAAGATTTTTTATCACAGATAAAAACTTTTTATCACAACAACAAAAAGAGCTGTTTTCTCCTCCTTTCTTTTTCGAAATTAGGCTCTAAGAGGTGGGGAGTGGCTCTGAGCACCAGCGCTGCTCCAAGGCCTCCTCTCACTGGGTCCATATCACCACACGAGGATGCTGCCTGTCTGTCTCCATCTAAGCCACCTTCCAGCCTCACGTGACAATGACTGAACCCCAGTCCTGCAGTCTTACAGGCCTCAGCTACTGACTGGTCTCATGTTAGCCTGATCACAAATGCCCTCACAGGGACAAGCCCAGCTTCACAGCCATTAATTCACCCCTGGCAAAAACACTTTCCTCCACCAGGAACAGTCTCTAGAGGTCCATCTCTGAATCCTTGCAAGAATCAAGCTTTTGGGACGCCCTTAGTACAGCTGCCCTTTCCAACCTTAAGCCTTCTTAATAGTCACCATATGCTTTAAGTTTATTTGGCTGTGCCAGTTCTTAGTTGTGACACACGGGATCTTTTGTTGTGGCATGTGACCTCTTCATTGTGGTATGTGGGACCTACTTCCTTGCCCAAGGATTAAACCCAGAACCCTGGCACTGGGAACAGAGTCTCAGCTACCAGACAACCAGGGAAGTCTCTCACCATATGCTTTATATTTTATCTTTCCTCTTTCGTTGAAAAAGATGGCAAATTAATACTTTTAACTATTGCCCTCAGTAAGACAAATAAGATTTACACTCATTTTTATAGAAGAAAAAATGGCCCTGCTGCTAGAAATGAGCACGTGATACTGCAGAGATGTTATGAGACATCACTTCTCCAAAACTCTCACCAGCCGACCATGACCTGACCTCTAAAGGGCATCCATTTGCTCACTAATTCAGGCCAGGCACTCCTCTCAGCATTAGCGATAATGCAGTGAATAAAGCAGACAAAATCCTTTCTCCCTTCTTAATGATATCCTAGAAGAAACGCGCCTGGGAATCTGTCTCCAACGAGGTAATAGTTGTCTGAGTAGAACTCACAACAGGCACTATCACACCTAAAAACAGACGAGGAGAAGCCTGTCCATGTTTTGCTCCAGGTCATCACCGAGTTTAGAGGTAACTGGACAGTGCATGGCATTGACTCTGAGAATGGAAAGCCCCAACCTCCCGGTGCCCAGACCAGGGAATGAAAACCCACCAAAGGGTGCACTGCCAATGGGTCCATTTTGATGAGACCCCCTGTCTGTGTTCGAGCTCCCGGACCTCAGTGGGCAGGAAAGGGAAAACACCTGCCCGAGGTCCTCGGAGAGGGACAAATCAGCAGAAGACTCAGAACAGAACCCCAACAGGAAAGAAGCTGCTGGAAAAAGACACAGACACAGACCACACCAGCAAAGCCACGCACAGGATGGGAACACGTCATCACAGGGCAAAGACAGCACAGACTCTGCAACTCTGCCGCCCACAAAACCCCAATCGAGAAAGTAACTGAGAAAGACTCCATCCAAATAGTGCAACCTCAGAAAATCTGAAATCACTGAGATAAAGCAGTGAGGGACTGCACGGAGTTGCATCAAGGATGATGTTATTCTGAGTTAATATAAATGCTAAATAAAGATTCCTGACATTAAGAAAAAAAGGCACTGCCAGACATACACATTCTCATAATATTTTGAAATTAAATGAACTAAAAGATCAAAACTCAGATTTGGGGCCAAGGAAAAAAGGAGGGAGGGAAGTGTTTTGTTCACAGGGTAGGAAAGGAAGGCAGGGAAATTATACGATATCTTCTTTCCAGACTGAGAGGGAACAGTGTGAAGACTGTTGCCATGCAGAGAGCTATTTTTCTTTCCACGTTATAGTAAAGAAATACATGCACAATTAGGAATACAGGGAGAGGGAACATAACCACTGAGCCCGACGACCACATGTGACACATCGTCCAAGCAGGACCACTTCTGGTCAGTAGGAGCTCTATTGACCATGATGAGCACCAAAGGGCCTGTCTAGGGGCTACAGAGGAAGTATGGCTGATCAACCAGAAAGGGATGGACAAGCCCAGCCAAGTATCTCAACAGGCAGTGTGATTTAACCAACCAAAACCAAAGGACAAGGGCACCCAAAGACACATCAGTGGTGAACACAAAGAATAAAGCATGTTGAGTTTTATACATGATGTCAGCAGAAAAAGCAACTCCATCCAAAGACTGTATCATTGCTTTAAAACAAAGAAATGAACAGCAGCTCTTTACCAGATATATATTTAAAACGAAGTCTCAAACAAGAAGGCTGACAAGGGTGAGTGGGCAAAATATTGGGAAAAAACCAAAGGAGGCAGAAGTGACAGTGTTGCAAGCCGAGGAGGGAGACTTGAGGTCCGAAGCACTGAACTTGGTAAAGAGCCAGCAGGTAGTGAGGGGTGAACAGGGCCTGGGAGAGAAGGGAATACAGCAGCCCGGAGACAGGAAGCAAAGCCACAGCTACACAGATGGAGCATGGACTCAAGTCAACAAGCAGCGGTCAGAAAGGGCGCTGGAGCGAAATTTCCGTACATGTTTTCAGAAGTCTGGGATAAATGAGAGGATAGAAAAGGAAGCGGATATTACAGAGAAAAAAAACCTGAACAGGGAAGCAAACTTTAATAGTGCGAGTAACAATGTGCCTGCTTCTAGGAGGCTGTGGTGGTGAAGTCACGAAGTCCGCGTCTGACTCTTGGGATCCCGTGGACTGTACCCTGCCAGGCTCCTCTGTCCATGGGACTTCCCAGGCAAGAATACTAGAATGGGTAGCCATTTCCTGTTCCAGGGGATCTTCCCAAACCAGGAATCAAACCTACATCTCTTGTGTCGCCTGCATTGCATGCAGGCAGATTCTTTACCCAGTGAGCCATCGGGAGTCTACAGAATGTTGAAAATCTAACCCTGTCTTTTGCTACAAAGAACAAGTTAACAAGATACATATCTTCCAGTGTGCCTTCTTTGGAGGAATAAAAAAAAAAAAAAAAGATGAATTTACAATACAAAATGACCAAATATATGAATCAGTTTGATATTTAGAAACTTGTTCCTAACAATGATATTGCAAGAGCTGTGCTCAGAAATGTCCAGTTGTAAAAATTTCCATAATTAAATAAGGACTGAAAATAAAAGCCACTAGCTGGCATGCTAAGAAACAGAAAATAACAAAAACCGACAAATAGACTAAGTATAGCCAGATGTACAAACCGGTAACAGACATTTTTTTAATAAATAGAAATAGTGAAGATAAAATGTTGTTTCTTTAAAAAATAAATATTTACTTATATAAAAGTTCCATAAACTGCATCGAGGAAAAAAAGGTGGACTAACATTAAATGAGTAGAATCGTTAAAGTTAGTAACTGGACTAATGATCCATAGTTAGAGACAGCCTCAAGATGGGAAGAAAAGCTCTTCAAAGTACATTGTAGCTGTTTTCAGTGATCATATTAGCAATAGTAGTCTCAGAATATTAGATAGATGGAGAGATAGGAATGCAAATATTGTCACTGAACAATATATCTTGTTATTACATACATATATTTTTTGATAGCGTTTAAGTTATAATACTTATTACTCATTTTGACCGAGACACTGTTCACAGTAGCATTTGTATTAATCTTCACAACCACCTTAGGTCACTATTATCTGCATTTGATGGGTAAGTAAGCTGAGGCCCTGAGAGGCTCAGTCATTGCCTGAGGTCACACGGTTTCTAAGTGGTGGAACTCGGACTGTCACTCAGATGCGTTCCAGTGGGTATGATCTTTCCACCTCAATTACAACAAGATGAGTTTATTCTATCAATGTGAGAGTGACTCTAAATGATTCTATAGACATCTCTAAACACTATTGATTCTGGAGCTATTATAACTATTTAAAAACTATAAATACTGCTCTGTTGGAATGGAATTCTAGTGGGGGCAGGCAGAAAGTAAATGAAGAATTTGCCTCTATTATCCATACAAATCAATTATTGGGGCTCAGTATTTCCACTCATAGTTTAACAAGGAATAGAAAAATCTGACTCCATGCTGGATCTGTTTTAATCTCTGTTTATCTATGCTTTTGTTACTGTAATCGCTGAAAGGATGCTGTCCATAGCTGTAAGCATACACAATGGCCTGCTTCTGGGAATCTGCCCCTCTGCCTTACACCAAAGTGTTTTTGCTCACTCATAGCAAGACATTCTGACCCTGTGCTCAGTCAAATCTGACTCTTCGACCCCCAGGGACTGCAGTCCACCAGGCTCCTCTGCCCATGGAACTTTCCAGGCACGAAAACTGGAGTGGGTTCCCATTCCCTCCTCCAGGGGATGGTCTGCATCCAGGGATAGAACCCACATCTTTTGCATCTCCTGCACTGCAGGCGGATTCTTTACCACTGAGTCAACTGGGAAGCCTTCTGAAACTGCCCAGAAATGGCTGCAGAAAGAAGAAATTAACATATCCCCTTCCCAATATGGGCTAAATCAGGAGATATTTTGCAAGACTTATGGCCTTTTTACTTCACTTCCTCACCTCCTCCTCCTCTCTGTAAAAGAAGCTGCTGTCCAGACACCGTAAGATGGTACTCTAGGACTCTAGTCCATCATTTTCTCAGACACCCAGCTCCCCAGGTGAAGTCACTATTCCTTGCCTCAACACCTCATCTCCCAAATATTGGTCTGTTGTTGATGAGCAGACCAAGCTTGGATGCGGTAACATAAGTTCCCCTTAGCTTGTGTGCTTGCTCAGTCATGTCCTGCTCTTTGCAACCCCATGGACTCTAGCCCACCAGGCTTATTTGTCCATGGGATTCTTGAGGCAAGAATACTGGAGTGGATTGCCATTTCCTCCTCCAAGGGATCTTCCTGACCCAGGAATGGAACCCGAGTTTCCTGCATCTCCTGTACCGGCAGGCACGTTCTTTACCACTGCACTACCTGTTTGCTGGCTCCTCTCAGCTTGACTCAACTTAAAAAAGGGTTCCTCCTGACTGTGAGCCCCTGACCTCTATTTTCTTAGTCTATCTACCTGAGAAATTTTGCGTTTGTAAATTGTTTCGCAGCCCCTTTGAGATGTAAATTCTTCAAGAGCCTTTTTCAGGTTTCATCACCAAGGACTCTCTCTCTAGGTACCTGGTAAGCCACTCCTTTAAAATTGAATCTTCCCATATTTCTGTGGAAGGGGAGGAGCCTAATCTTGGTAAGGGCCAATTAGCAAACACAGAGGTTCTAACCACCATAATCAGTCTCCAGTTCCCACCCTCCCTGACTTTTTACTTAAAAATCCTCCCCTTTTTTCCAGCAGATCTGAGTTCAGTCTCTCTCCCTTATTGCCACAGTCCTGGATCAAGTAGTCTTTGCCTGCTGAACTTACCCAGTACAATTCCTTTGAGATGATAAGATTTTAAATTCAGTTCCAATTGGAACTCCAATTATTGCAGTGGGAATCAAAGTCTTAGGGGATATAATACATCAAGAGAAAAAAAAATACACGGCATAAGGATTCAAAATTAAGGACTATGAAGAACCAAAAGTTTCAAGCCTTAATAAACAGCACTGAAATTCTGTCTAATTTTTACAAAGAATAAAGTAATATGATCAAATATTTTATGGTTAAAGGTAATTAGTGCTTGAGTATTTAAAAAAAAAAAACCAAGTCTTNAAGTACCATTTCAATGTGTCTGCCCTCTGATGACCTCTTGCAACACTTACCATCTTACTTGAGTTTCTTTTACCTTGGGCGTGGGGTATCTCTTCACGGCTGCTCCAGCAAAGTGCAGCCGCTGTTCCTTACCTTGGATGAGGGGTATTTCCACACCACCGCCCTTCCTGACCTTCAGCATGGGATAGCTCTTCTAGGCTTTCCTGAGCCTGTGCACCCACAGCTCCTTGGATATTGGGTTGTTCCTCCCAGCCACCGCCCCTGGCCTCAGGCATTGCCTCTGGTCTCAGGCTTAGGGTGCCTCCTCCCTGCCGTCGCCCCTGTAGGTCCCTGTTAGCTATCTGTTCTATATACAGTGGTGTGCATACGTCTGGCTCAATCTCCCAATTCATCCCTCCCCACTGCTCTGTCTGCCACTGACTTACCTCCTATTCTCTCCATTATGAAAGCTCTTAGAGAGGAGATGCTAAGGACTTCTATCAGCCTCATGATGGAAGAGTTATGGATTAGGCCAAATGGAATGCTACCCCACTGGGAAATCAAGCAAGCTCTCTTATTTGCTTTTTTTTTTTCCTCCCAAATTTACCCCTCAAATCTGTCCCCTAAGTATCCAGATTATAACTTTGAATCCCAACTTTAAAACTGGGCTTAGCATACAAATGACCTTCACTGTTAATGACCTACATTTCCAACCACATGAGAAATAAGATTGCGCTTACTTCAATTTACTGTCATAAATATAAAAACCAATTTAACATCATGACTTAATACGCACAGAACCAAAACTGTTGTTGAACTCTGTTTTGCCTTGTATAGTAAAGAGGAACTGAAGGAACCTGGGGATAACAGACTTATTATGCCTTCCTGCTCACTGACCCTACATCTCATCAATTCATCAGTTCTGGTCAAATTTATAAAATTAGCTGCCCCATTCAGTCATAAAAGAAGGCCCATGGATAGGTTTCAAGTGTCTGCATCCTCTGAAAAGATAGGCAAAATATACATTGTATATGCATATCCACATTTTTGTAGAGACGTTTTTGCTTTTATCAGATTTTCTGAATGACTAGTCACTATAAACTATTAAGGATCACTATTGCCTGGAGAATCCCAGGGACAGGGGAGCCTAATGGGCTGCCGTCTCTGGGGTCATGCAGAGTCGGACACGACTGAAGTGGCTTAGCAGCAGCATAGTGCTTATGGAATAAAGGAGAGAAATTTTGAACAGCAGCTCACATCAGACAGTAGAAGGTCAGCTTAGATAATGTATACCTCCTCTAAGCTTTTGAAGGGTGTAACCCTTGCTTCTGACACCATCACTGCCTTAATATTCTGAAAAAACTCACACTGTAAAACAATTATATCTCTGATAAGCCACAAAAACATACTCTCATAGCACAGCCTGTCTCTAAAGAAAATGCACTCTCCTCATAAAGGAAAGGAAAGAAACAAAAGCAAACTAACAGAACAGTGGTTAAGTAAATGCTGAAGTGAAGGTTGTCTTTGGGGCAGGTAGCAAAAGTTTCTGCACCTGGGTTAAAACATTACTTTTGGGTTGCCTTCTCTAGGATGCCAATACTCACTCAAGATTACTCACAAACCATGAGTTAAAACAGTGCTGGGTCAGGCTTCCCTGGTTGCTCAGTGGTAAACAGTCTGCCCGACAATACAGGAGATCCAGAACTGATTGCTGCTGCAAGAAGGCTCCACATGCCTCCACTAAGCCTGTGCACCACATGAATGAACCTGTGCTCTGGAGCCCATGAGCTGTAACTACAGACACCCCTACACCTCAGCCTGCACTCTGCAGCAAGAGAAGACACCACAATGAGAAGCCTGAGCATCGCAACTAGAGAGGAGCCCCCTCTTTCTGCAACTAGAGAAGATCTTCAAAGCCATGAAGACCCAGCACAGCCCTAAATAAGTAAATAAAAATTAAAGAGAAAAACAACAACAGTATGGGTCAAAAGATAACCAGGAATGACACAGTATCCCACAAGATTTTCTTTTTTTCTAGAGGAAAACAACCCAATTTTATTTCATAAGTTGAGAATGAGTTAAATCAAATGTGATCAGCCAAAACAAACGCAATAAACAGATTGACTCCCAAGGACTGCAGCCAATAAAAAAGAGGAAATACATCATCCATATAGCTGGATGAGGAAATAAAGGATAGAATAAAACAAGAAACAAAGAGGTCCCCAAATTATCCAGGCAGAACCAGGAAATAACTGAAAAGAACTTAAGAAATAAAAAATTGAAAATAAGTTCATTTGTATCACTGTGTTTCAGATTCCACATAGAAGTGGTATCATGATATTTTTCTGTCTCTAACTTATTTCACTCAGTATGACAAGCTCTAGGTTCATCCATGTTGCTTATTTATAAAACAGAAACAGACTAAGGCTTAGAGAAAGAACCNATTGAAAATAAGTTCATTTATATCACTGTGTTTCAGATTCCACATAGAAGTGGTATCATGATATTTTTCTGTCTCTAACTTATTTCACTCAGTATGACAAGCTCTAGGTTCATCCATGTTGCTTATTTATAAAACAGAAACAGACTAAGGCTTAGAGAAAGAACCTACGGGTACCAGGAGGGAAGTGTGGGGTGGTGTAAGGAAGAGGGGAGGAAGGGATAGTTAGGGAGTTTGGGATGGACATGTACACACTGCCATATTTAAGATGGATAACCAACAAGTACCTACAATGCAACACAAGGAACTCAGCTCAATATTTTGAAACAGCCTAAATGGAAAAAAAAATTTGAAAAAGAATAGGTATGTGTATATTTGTAATTGAATTCGCTTTGCCATACACCTAAAACTAACACAACATTGTTAATCATCTACAAATAAAATGTTAGTCACTCAGTCTTGTGCAACCCCATGAACTGTAGCCCGCCAGGCTTCTCTGCCCATGGGATTCTCTAGGCAAGAATACTGGAGTGGGTTGCCATTCCGTTCTCCAGGGGATCCTCCTGACCCAGGGGCTGAACTCAGGTCTCCCACATTGCAGGCAGATTCTTTACTGTCTGAGCNGAAATAAAAAATTGAAAATAAGTTCATTTGTATCACTGTGTTTCAGATTCCACATAGAAGTGGTATCATATGATATTTCTCTGTCTCTAACTTATTTCCCTCAGTATGACAATCTCTAGGTTCATCCATGTTGCTTATTTATAAAACAGAAACAGACTAAGGCTTAGATAAAGAACCTATGGGTACCAGGAGGGAAGTGTGGGGTGGTGTAAGGAAGAGCGGAGGAAGGGATAGTTAGGGAGTTTGGGATGGACATGTACACACTGCCGTATTTAAGATGGATAACCAACAAGGACCTACAATACAACACAAGGAACTCAGCTCAATATTTTGAAACAGCCTAAATGGAAAAAAAAAATTTGAAAAAGAATAGGTATGTGTATATTTGTAATTGAATTCGCTTTGCCATATACCTGAAACTAACACAACATTGTTAACCATCTACAAATAAAATGTTAGTCGCTCAGTCTTGTGCAACCCCATGAACTGTAGCCCGCCAGGCTCCTCTGCCCATGGGATTCTCTAGGCAAGAATACTGGAGTGGGTTGCCATTCCTTTCTCCAGGGGATCCTCCTGACCCAGGGGCTGAACTCAGGTCCCCCACATTGCAGGCAGATTCTTTACTGTCTGAGCCAAATCAACTACACTCCAATACAAAATAAAAAGGTTTCTTTAAAACTAAAAATTAAAATATCTAAAAAAAAAAAAAAACTTAGGAGGGATCAATGGATAGGCTAAACGAAAAAGGAGAGTATTAATACATATTAATTAAACATAATATTAACTTTAACATTAAATGTTTAATTAATATTGAATATGTATCTGCTGGCTTGATTTTATCAATTTTAATTAATATTAAATATGTTTTGCTCTTAATTTAATTTAATTTGAAATTTTATTTTAATATTTAATTGATATTAAAATGCATTAATTAATACATGCTTCTGAAAGAAGATCGCTTTGGTTAAAACACAAACTGATGGAGATAAATTTGGAAGAGTAGTTGAAGAACAAAGAGAATATAATGAAATAATCTAACTTACATCCAATGAGAGCTTCAGGGGAAGAAAAGAGAATAGAGGAAGGAAATTGAAGAACTAGTGCTTGGGAATTTTCCAGAACTACAGAGATATAACCAGGATCCAGAGGTATATTAGGTACAGCATATAACAAGGAAGGATAAATAAAAAGAAGTGTATACCAAGACACATAGTCAAGAAACTTGGAAGCAAAAAATAGAGACCTTAAAACATTCAAGGAGAAAATAACATACAAAGAAATGAGACTGGCAACAGTTTCCTCCCATAGCATACTGTTGAGACCAAAATAAGATGTAAAGTAAGAGATCTTTAAAGTATTGATAAAGAATAACTGGAAGCCCTCACTAGTGTATCCAGCAAAATGTGGAGGCCAATGAATANATTCAAGGAGAAAATAACATACAAAGAAATGAGACTGGCAACAGGTTCCTCCCATAGCATACTGTTGAGACCAAAATAAGATGTAAAGTAAGAGATCTTTAAAGTATTGATAAAGAATAACTGGAAGTCCTCACTAGTGTATCCAGCAAAATGTGGAGGCCAATGAATACATTATTTTCTGATAAAACTGAGCTAGTCTATTAACGAAAGCACAGGAGAAATAGAATTTGAATTAGACTCTATAGTTATTTTCTACTTCAGTTTAACAGTTTCTTACAAAACTAAAGACAGTCTTACCATAAGATCCAACAACTGTGTGCCCACGTATTTAACCATTTTTTAAAAATTTATATTTATAAGAAACTACCCTATAGACCAAAAGTTGGAAGCAACCAAGATATTCTTAAATAAATGAATGGATAAACTGTGGTATACCCATTCAATGGAGTATTATTCGGCAATAAAAATAAATGTGTTATCAAGCAATAAAGGCAAACATGAACCTTAAACACACATTTAAGTGACAGATCCAATTTAAAGAGATTATATACTATAGGAATCCAGCTACATTACTTTCTGGAAAAGGCAAAACAGACAATAAAAAGATCAGTGATTCCCAGGAGTTTGGGAAGGAAAATGAAGAGTGAATAGTTAAAACATCAGAGAATTTTNCATGAACCTTAAACACACATTTAAGTGACAGATCCAATTTAAAGAGATTATATACTATAGGAATCCAGCTACATTACTTTCTGGAAAAGGCAAAACAGACAATAAAAAGATCAGTGATTCCCAGGAGTTTGGGAAGGAAAATGAAGAGTGAATAGTTAAAACATCAGAGAATTTTAGGGGAGAGAAATTATTCTGTCTGATAATGTAATGATGGAGATTCAATATTACCCATTTGTTAAAACCATAGAACTTTATAGCACAAGGAGTGTTCTTACTGTAGGCTAGTTTTANTATAAAATTAGCTGCCCCATTCAGTCATAAAAGAAGGCCCATGGATAGGTTTCAAGTGTCTGCATCCTCCGAAAAGATATGCAAAATATACATTGTATATGCATATTCACATTTTTGTAGAGACGTTTTTGCTTTCATCAGATTCTCTGAATGACTAGTCACTATAAACCATTAAGGATCACTATTGCCTGGAGAATCCCAGGGACGGGGGAGCCTAGTGGGCTGCCGTCTCTAGGGTCATACAGAGTCGGACATGACTGAAGTGGCTTAGCAGCAGCATAGTGCTTATGGAATAAAGGAGAGAAATTTTGAACAGCAGCTCACATCAGACAGTAGAAGGTCAACTTAGATAATGTACACCTCCTCTAAGCTTTTGAAGGGTGTAACCCTTGCTTCTGACACCATCGCTGCCTTAATATTCTGAAGAAACTCACACTGTAAAACAATTATATCTCTGATAAGCCACAAAAACATACTCTCATAGCACGGTCTGTCTCTAAAGAAAATGCACTCTCCTCATAAAGGAAAGGAAAGAAACAAAAGCAAACTAACAGAATGGACAGTGGTTAAGTAAATGTTGAAGTGAAGGTTGTCTTTGGGGCAGGTAGCAAAAGTTTCTGCACCTGGGTTAAAACATTACTTTTGGGTTGCCTTCTCTAGGATGCCAATACTCACTCAAGATTACTCACAAACCATGAGTTAAAACAGTGCTGGGTCAGGCTTCCCTGGTTGCTCAGTGGTAAACAGTCTGCCCGACAGTACAGGAGATCCAGAACTGATTCCTGCTGCAAGAAGGCTCCATGTGCCTCCACTAAGCCCGTGCACCACATGAATGAACCTGTGCTCTGGAGCCCATGAGCTGTAACTACAGACGCCCCCACACCTCAGCCTGCACTTTGCAGCGAGAGAAGACACCACAATGAGAAGCCTGAGCATCACAACTAGAGAGGAGCCCCCTCTTTCTGCAACTAGAGAAGATCTTCAAAGCCATGAAGACCCAGCACAGCCCTAAATAAGTAAATAAAAATTAAAGAGAAAAACAACAACAGTATGGGTCAAAAGATAACCAGGAATGACACAGTATCCCATGAGGTTTTCTTTTTTTCTNCCAGAGAGTTGGTGTGGAGTGGGAGGTGGGGGGGGGGGTTCAAGATTGGGAACTCATGTACACCTGAGAAGAAAAAAAAATTAAAAATAAATAAATAATTAATTTAAAAATTTTTATATCTATAAGAAACTACCCTATAGACCAAAAGTTGGAAGCAACCTATATTCTTAAATAAATAAATGGATAAACTGTGGTATACCCATTCAATGGAGTATTATTCAGCAATAAAAATAAATGTGTTATCAAGCTATAAAGGCAAGCATGAACCTTAAACACACATTTAAGTGACAGATCCAATTTAAAGAGATTATATACTATAGGAATCCAGCTACATTACATTCTGGAAAAGGCAAAACAGACAATAAAAAGGTCAGTGATTCCCAGGAGTTTGGGAAGGAAAATGAAGAGTGAATAGTTAAAACAACAGAGAATTNCATGAACCTTAAACACACATTTAAGTGACAGATCCAATTTAAAGAGATTATATACTATAGGAATCCAGCTACATTACATTCTGGAAAAGGCAAAACAGACAATAAAAAGGTCAGTGATTCCCAGGAGTTTGGGAAGGAAAATGAAGAGTGAATAGTTAAAACAACAGAGAATTTTAGGGGAGAGAAATTATTCTGTCTGATAATGTAATGATGGAGATTCAATATTACCCACTTGTTAAAACCATAGAACTTTATAGCACAAGGAGTGTTCTTACTGTAGGCTAGTTTTAAATAAATCACTGAGGAGCTGGAGTGATATCAGGAAGAGATGCAGACTGAAAGAGAATCTACAAGGAATCAACCCTGAATATCACTGGGGTTGAATATGAATTCATATTGCTGNAATATTACCCATTTGTTAAAACCATAGAACTTTATAGCACAAGGAGTGTTCTTACTGTAGGCTAGTTTTAAATAAATCACTGAGGAGCTGGAGTGATATCAGGAAGAGATGCAGACTGAAAGAGAATCTACAAGGAATCAACCCTGAATATCACTGGGGTTGAATATGAATTCATATTGCTGAAGCTCCAACAGTCTTGGAGATTCAAAGAGCTGACTCATTGCAAAAGACCCTGATGCTGGGAAAGACTGAAGGCAAAAGGAGAAGAGGGTGGCAGAGGATGAGATGGTTGAGTAGTATCAATGACTCAATGGATGTATTTGAGCAAATTCCCAGGGATAGAGGAGCCTGGCATACTATAGTCCGTGGGGGCCACAAAGAATTAGACACTACTTAGCGACTGAATGAGAATAATTACAAATGTATGAACAACTTCCTCGAAGGAGTTGAGATATAAGTAAGGTGGGTAACTTCAGAATGGAGAACCTGGGCAACACTAAATTAGCCAGGAAATCAAGGCAAGCGTCAGTGGTAACCATGTTGGTGGTGCCTTTGATCCTCAGTATCAAAAATGGTCCTTCACCTCTGTATTCTTCTTTCCCGAAACTCACATGCCCCGAAATCATACACCTCCCAATAAAGGGCATCCTTCGATATACCTAATACTCCTTGAAACTGTCCATGTCATTAAACAAGGTAAGTCTAAGAGATGGTCACAGCCAAGAGAAATCTAAGAAGATGACAACTACCTGTGATGTGACACCCTGGAAGGGATCATAGAAAAGACATGAGATAAACGTAAAGAATCTGAATGAAGTATGGAGGTTACTACCAATCCATCCATTGCTACAAAAGTATCAATATCATACTCATGATGTTAGTAGGGAATACTGCCTGTGGGGTATATGGGAACTCAGAACTATCTATTCAATGTTTCTGTATTTTTTTTTTAATGGTTTTAGATGTAAAGACTTAAAAAATAGAGTGGTCAATTCAAAACTGAAATGAAAAAAAAACAACTAGTAGATCAGAGTTGTGCCCCTCATCGTCTCACTGCTTTTACACCAACCACTCAGCATCTCAGGATGTGCTGTATTGGTTTCTGGTAGTGATGGACCGTGGCCTCAGCTGGTTTGGGGATTTAATTAAGAGGTGTTGCTCTGGACCTCCAGCTTTTGGCTAGGGTGCAAAATGATTCATCCCCAGGTAGGGAAGTACAAATTTCTATATCTCAACTTTCTAAAGTATAAGCCAGCACTGTATCTCAATAGAAAGTTGTGCCAAAGTTTTATTTTAAAAAACCATAGCTTAAGTATAGGGTGATCAGTATTTTCTTTATGTATTTGGATTTCAATACATGACAAGGTTAAAATACTTATCACCCGCATTGCATACAGGAGGAAATAGTTTTTCTGAGGTAAATTCTTCACTCTGCTTTATTACCAAAACATGTTTGCCACTCACAGACACATACATTTTTGGTTTCTGCATACAAGTTGAGCAAGTATGATTCCCAGTATCTGTACATTTGTAATTAACTCATTCTCACATTAAAGTTGCCATGCTCATGTTAAAGTGTGCAAAGTGTATTATTCCATATGAAGGGGGGAACATATCAAGTAAAAAAAAAAAATCAAGAGGCAAAGTCAACCTTCAGGGAAGAAGTTTTATGCTGCTTAAGTACAAAATATGCCCCCTATTATCTTCCCTTGCTTAAAAATATCTTCATCTATTTAAGCTGTCATCTTTTTGTTCAACAATTTCAATTGTTTTTTCCTGATGATATCATTTAAAGAATTCTATTTAATTTGGGGGCTTCCCTGGTGGCTCAGAGGTTGAAGCATCTGCCTGGAATGCAGGAGACCTGGGTTCAATCCCTGGGTCAGGAAGATCCCCTGGAGAAGGAAATGGCAACCCACTCCGGTACTCTTGCCTGGAGAATCCCATGGAGGGAGGAGCCTGGTAGGCTACAGTTCATGGGATCGCAAACAGTTGGACATTTACTTTTGTATCCTAGTTGTCACAAATCAATAATGGGAATGCAGAAAATGAAAATAGGTCTGTCTTGAGTGCATGTTTTTTTTTATAATTCAAGATTACATGTGTTCAGCCTTACAATATATTCATAGGGAAAGAAATGCTTTCAGAAGGCCTCAGAAATAAGTGTTCTATCATCTGTTAAGTGTAAGAGATAGTTTAGGAATGTTATTATAAAATAACCCCCTCCATGCTCTACTTTCTGACAGCCAATCATGTACAATTACAGTAATTCAGCCATCATAACCTCTTCAAAGAATTTTTGAAAAACATTTAATGTTAAAACATCAAACATACATATCAGGCCTCACCCAGTGTTGTTTTTTGTTGTTGTTTCTTTTTTGAACTTATTTGGTATTGGGATATAGTCAGTTAACAAGGTTGTGATAGTTTCAGGTGAACAGCAAAGGGACTCAGCCATACATATGCATGTATCCATTCTCCCCCACCCACTCCAGTATTCATGCCTGGAAAATCCCATGGACTGAGGAGCCTGGTGGGCTACAATCCATGGGGTCGCAAAGAGTCAGACACAACTGAGCGACTTCTGTGTGTTGTGTGTGTATGTATTCTTCCCCAAGCCCCCAGGGGTTTCAAGTTTCTCCTTCCAGAAACTGCAGTCCGACGAGGTATTTGCCTGTGGACAAGCCTGTGCAAGGGCCAAGCTGTGCAGGGTGCGTGTGGTGCCCGGAGACATGGAGACAGGGACACCCCAGGAAGGGCGGTCAGGCAGAGGTCACAGTGGGAGGGAGGCGGGCAACACCAAGCCAGCGGTTTGGACCAGCACAGGTCACAGAGCCAGTAACAGGCCAAAGTCAGCCTTCAGGGTTGAAGGGTTTTTTTCTTTTTTTGGTTTTGACTTTTAGAACTTGACAACTTTTTTTTTAATAAATTTGATTGTAGATTGATTATGCAGAGTGACATTTCCCACCCTTACATGTCTCTCTTGGTTTGTGGATTATTTCAAACTGAAAACAACTAAGGCCCCCATAAAAACTTCAGGGAGCATCTCTGACTGTCTCACTAACTGCCTGAAAGAGTTCAAGTGCCAGTTCCTGGAACACAGCCATCACTACAGCCTCAGCCAGTCGTGTGGGCTGGTGCCACGGGGAAGCCCAGCAGGGCCCGAGGATCTGAGTCCACTGTGCCCCATGGTCTCTGCCTGGCCCATGAAACATTTATCAAAACATTTGCTTTTCCCTCCCCATGTAAACTGCCTCCCTCCCCCTTGAAGTCTCAAATCTCAGGCCTCAACACGCCGCGCTCACTGCTCCTCTCCACCGCTAAGTCACAGAGATGTCATTCTAAATTGTGCTCCAAAGCAGATTCTAAATACTGTTCCATGATCTCCTATTGCCTCTGTGTTCAAACCTGCCTTCTTCCTCACAGCCTTCTCATATGCTTACAAGTAAGTCTTTAACAAACGCCTGGTCCAGCTGGATATTGCTCTCATGGAGCTGATAATCTACAAGAGGTGAGCACCAAAGTCCAGGAATTGGTCCTTTATCTATTTAGGGTGATAGGATTTAATAAAGAAAACTAGCCATGAGAGGATTTCTTTCTGATCTCATACATATTTGACCTCTTAGTGTATGTAGAATCATGCATTGAATGTAGAAATTTTGAACCTGATTTCAGGTTAGACCAAAGCAAAATATTGAAGGAAAAGGGATCGTTTCTCTGTTTGGAGGCTGTCTTAGACTTCAGTTGGTTCTTGGCAGTAACAAGGATAGCAAAATAAATCGGCAAATAAAAATTATCAGCAATGCAAAAGATAGTGATTATTAAGATTACTATTTACCTACAGAAAAGACCAAGCAGATTAACATAGCTCATTATTAAAGACGTAGGTGCAGATGCTTCTTTTTTAAGAAATGGGCATACCTAGTATAATTCACTTTCAAGTTGTTATTTCCAATAAAATACAAAAAACAGTTACTTATAAGACCAGTATGGTAAATATTAGGTTAACATTATATCAACCATTGTTATAGTGATACAGTATTAGTTAAAAGCACTTTTTAAAACTTTGATACTCAGAAAATGCTGAATTGGTTATCAGGCTATCCTGAGCATTGATGGTTAGGAAACTAATTTTACTAGGCCAGCTAATGGGTATTTTGCTTTCATTTGAAAAGCCACAGGACAGATAAACAACTCTGCCAGATGTGTGTGTCAGAGTAAGCATGTGTTGTTTTAGCTGAGCCCAGCATCTCCTCCAGGGCATCCTGGGAGACACCTTGAGCAGGGCAGGACATGAAATCAGGTGTTGGGCTCAGAGGGAGGACAATTTACTATGAGTGGTTTTAACTGCCTCAGCAAAAAAAAAAAAAAAAATTCATGAAAGAAAAAAGTTAACCACCCTCTTCTTGCAGAAGAGGGTGTTAACAACTTCACAATATAAATGCTTGCCTTTCTTTAGACTTTATATCATTTTTGTACAGGCTCTGCGAGATTTTAAAACAATTTTCTGCTTCCTTGATGTTACAACCTGTAAGCCCTTCTCAAAGAATTGCAGATCTAAGGGTGTGGTGGGGGAGTGCCAGGGAGGGGAGGAATAAATCATGATCATTACATGCAACTAATTTTTTAATTTTCAGGTAATGGTGTAAACATTAAAAAAAAAAAAACTTTGTAGATTTCCCTTTCCCAGTCCTTTTCATTGTTACAGCACTGCTTCTCTACTGTTTCCTAGTTTAATTTTGGGAAAACCTCAGAAAACTGACATCCATCCAACTCTGTAAGCACCGCAGGCAGGCAACTTATCAGACTGTTTACATGGCGACAGTAACTGTCCAAATACCTCAGAAAAGCTATCACAAGTCATCACGTCATGCTGCAAGTCTATTTTTTGTGAGGGCATATAGGCAGACATTAAGCAATCTGGCAAGAAAATCACAAGAGATAATAATGCATTTATGTTACTCAGTCTGGCTCAAAATTACAGCTGGCGGTCAGTAATACCATGGCTCATTTGTGCAACTTTTTCTGGAACTCTCCAAATGCAGGACTATACTAGAAGTGGAGACAACATCCCCACAAATTAATTGCCTAAATATCTTGGAAGANTCTGGCAAGAAAATCACAAGAGATAATAATGCATTTATGTTACTCAGTCTGGCTCAAAATTACAGCTGGCGGTCAGTAATACCATGGCTCATTTGTGCAACTTTTTCTGGAACTCTCCAAATGCAGGACTATACTAGAAGTGGAGACAACATCCCCACAAATTAATTGCCTAAATATCTTGGAAGATTGGAAATTCATAGTCAAATGAGCTAGTTTTTAAAGTGTGTATTGAGTCAGTGACAATTTATCTGTGTATCAGTGCAATCTGTCTCCAAATAACCACTCTCCATAGTCTAAATGAGAAGAAATTTTCAACTGATTCAGAAAAAAAATGAGGATATTCTTACATGTTTAAACTTATACTTTATCCTAACATCTTCTTTTCCCTTTCGGAATTTACAGAAAGTTATCAAAAAAGAACTATCCAATCCTTTGTCTGCGTAGCACAGAGGAAAGATAACAACTCACCTGCTAACTATGCCAGTACACTATCATATTTATAATGATAATCATCCTTTTCCTATTTCTGAAACTGGACTCCTTTAAAATTTAAAACTAAAATGTCATGTCCATTGTGATATTCTGACACCAAATTTTTTCCAAGATATGAAAGTGCCTTCCTAGCTGACAGAATAATTTTTATTTTTTGCTCTTAGACTTTTTTTTAAAATGTCACAATAGTTTCATTTAGGAGCCTGGCTTCAGACCCAAACCCCACAAGTGATCAATCCTTTAGGCCCAGCCCTTTGCAATGACAATGG
>SJYA01002873.1:10085-28395 GCA_006410615.1 Neotragus moschatus
TGCCACAAACCTTCAATTTGTTAAAAAAAAAAAAAAAAAAGGAGTATCTCCAAAGCACAATAATGATGTAACGTGCAATAAAATGAGGTATGCTTGTGCTTTATCCTGTTTTATGTTTCTCTACTCTCCTAGATGCTAAACCTCTCTGCCCTTCTTTTCTAACTATTAACTTTTGCAATGTGGTTTAGTTAACATACTGTTTTTGCTTCCCTAGAAATATCTTCATCTCGTCTTTCTCCTCACTTGTTGTAGCTTTGTCTGCACGTTGAACTAAGAAATCTACACTAATTTTGGTACCTGTTCAATAACTTAAAGTGTTCCAAAATTAAAACAAAAAATTAACATCACTCTTTCTCAACATTTTCCAAAAAACTTGGGAAGAAATGTAAGTTGAATGAAGCAGCAAATTTAAAGATGTATGTAAATTATTTATATATAATATACCCAGCAGAATCAGGAAGACACCTAGTCTCCATTTGAATTGTACCCTTAGAGTTCACCCAAGCAAAACCATCTTCTCCAAAAGAGTTCTGAACCAACAATAAGCCCAAAATGGAAGAACTTTTTAAGGTAGCCTAAACCTTACAGAAAGCTGAAAGTACTTAACCAGGTACAGAAATCAAAGTGGTATCACCTTCGATGATTTGTCCCAACAAGCTGGCAAGAGAGCTCTTAGAAATTCATTTGGTAGCCACTTAATGCTCTGACATTTTCTATCTTGCTTTTGCAAAACACTGAAGTTGTTTTTCTTTTTTCCTCTTCAGAGCTAAAGAAGTGTGAAATGCTGGTTTGGAGAATTGCTGAGAACAGCCCAACAGCCCTGCCAAATGAACATCTGGGGGAATATAACGTCTGTTCATTAGAGCAAGGCTTGCTGTTAGGAAGCCTGCTCACCTGCTGGAGTAGGAGAGAGTATTAGGCAGGCAGATGTTAGTGTTTCTTCAAGTGGCAAATGCAACAGCCAATTCTAAGGGCTGGAGCATTAGCTAAAGAATGGTCTTGAAGGACAATGAACTTGTTGACCTACTTTGGAGTTTTTTGATGTTCTCAAGGCTTAAGCCTTTTTTTTTTTTTTTGGTGAGGTGAAAAGGGGAAGAAAAGTCATGTCTAGTATTTTTCCATACATGTGAACCAGCAAATGTGATTGTTCTACCAATATTATTTTACTCCTTGTCTTTCCCATTTCCAATTTCACCCCTTTTTAAATTATTTTAATATGTTTATTAATAGCAGAGGGTCTTTCTTGAATGTTTACTCTCATAGGGTCTGGAATTTTTAACATTGTCAAACACTTGAGAATTATTTTAAGAGAAAGTTAGTGGTAGAGATACTTGCATTTTAGCAATGGTGTTGCCTAAGAAGAAGAAGATATTTCAAGTTATTGTACCTCAAGTTGTTTTGTAATCAGCCTTAATCAATAAAATCTGGAATCCCACCATGATATTTACTCATTTATTCAACAATTTTTATGTCTGTTACAAAAATGAGCAATGTTCTAAAGCACCAAAAAATTTATTCACTGGGCAAATAGGAGAAAGGGCTAGAGAGATAAGAAGCATAAAAAATAATGATATTATATAGTTCAATAGGAAGTGATAAATTTTAAAATAAAATAGAGAATTTGAAAGAATCGTGGGAAAGTTTGCAGTAGTAAATGCATGGACACCCTAGGTAGGACTTATGTAAGGAAAGATTTGAAGGAGCAGAAGCAACAAGTCCCATGGGTTTCTGGGGGAAACACATTTTAAGCAGAGAACAGAAGTGCAAAGCTCCATGACTGAAATGTTCCTGGTAAGCTGAAGAAGCAGTCAAGTAGAACAGAGCAAGCCATAAAATAATTGTAACAAATTATGTCAAGATGCAATACCATTATTGTGATTTTGCATTTAATCTGAAGAAAGTGGCATGCCATTAGAGGTTTTTGAGGAGGGATATGACATAAATTTTAATGGTGTATTTTCAAAATAGACTCTATGGAGACAAGAGAGGGATTAGGAAGTCAACTGACAATTTGTCACAATAATTAATGACATAGATGATGGTACTTGGAAGTGTGGTGGTTAGTTAATGGTTCTGGATATATTTTAAAGGGAGAGTTAATGAATAATAAAGAGAATTTAGCACGTGGACCAAAGAAAGGAAAGCTTTTGGCTAGGGTACTGTAGGGTAGAATTTGCTAGCAATTAATATAGGAAGTTATAAGTAAAATAGTATTAAGGAATAAGATGACAAGGCTTGGTTTTAAACACATTAAGTTTGAGATGTCTAGATGTCTCCAGAATTTCTATTAGAAACAAGTGGAGATAACATCAAGTAGGCAGTTGGGTAAAGAAGTATAGATTCAGAAGAGAATTTCACCAAGACTGATGAAATAAACTTGTAATTCACCAGCAAGAGATAAAATTTATGGAGATTAAACAGGTCCCTAAAGGGGGCTATAATTGAAAACAGGAGAGAAGTAGTTCAAAAACTGAATCTTAAGGGTCTTAACAGAAATTGAGGCCGTATATCAGATGGATAGGAAGGAAATGAAGAAACTATGGCCATTTAGAACTCAAGCAACAAAGGTACTTACTGATGGAAGGAATACTCAAATGTGTTAAAGGTTGTGTTTAGGCCAAACAGATGAGGACTGAAAACTGACTCAGATTCAGTAGTGGGAAACACTGGTGAGCTGGAATAAACAAAACATCCTACATTACTATGCAAGTCATTTATATGTTTATAGGTGTTCTTTCATGATAAGCACAAAAAAAAATGTAGCAGTATTTTGGGGAATGTATTTTATTGCTATAACTAATTGCTGAAAACTTCCCTGGTGGCTCAGAGGTTAAAGCAGCTGCCTGGAATGCAGGAGAAAAAAATCTTATATTTCAATTAGACTATTGATGTATTCTATGTTCAAGAGAATAGAAATACTGTACTTCACACAAAGACATGGGCTTGAATCTTCATCCTAAAATGTATTAGTTAGTCAAATAAATTATTTAACCATCTAGAGGCTCAATTTTAACTATGAATGAAAATGGTAATACCCAGTTTATGGGGCTGCTATAAAAACACTAGGTGTATACCTTTCACAGATTTAGCAAATATTAAAGTAATATATAGTAAACTAAACTGGTCACATAGATCACAGCCTTGTCTAACTCAATGAAACTGTTAGCCATGCTGTGTAGGGCCACCCAAGACGGGCAGGTCATGGTGAAGAGTTCTGACAAAACGTGGTCCACTGGAGAAAAGAGTAACAAACTACTCCAGTATTCTTGCCTTAAGAACCCCATGAATAATATGAAAAGGCAAAAAGATATGACACTGAAAGATGAATTCTCCAGGTCGATAGGTGCCCAATATGCTCTTGGAGAAGAGTAGAGAAATAACTCCTGAAAGAAAGAAGAGGCAGAGCCAAAGAGAAAACAATGCCCAGTTGTGGATGTGACTGGTGATGGAAGTAAAGTCCAATGCAGTAAAAAGTTACTTTGTATAGGAACCCGGAATGCCAGGTCCGAGAATCAAGGTAAATTGGAAGTGGTCAAACAGGAGATGGCAAGAGTAAACATCGACATTTTAGGAATCAGTGAACTAAAACGGACCAGAATGGGCAGATTTAACTCAGATGACCATTATATCTACTGTGGGCAAGAATCCCTTAGAAGAAATGCAGTATCCCTCAAGGTCAACAAAGGGTCTGAAATGCAGTGCTACGGTGCAATCTCAAAAATGACACAATGATCGTTGTTTATTTCCAAGAAGCCACTCAATATACAGCAATACAAATACATGCCCCAACAACTAATGCTGAAGAGGCTGAACTTGAATGGTTCTATGATGACTGACAGGACTTTCTAGAACTGACTCCAAAATAGATGTTCTTTTCATCATAAGAGACTGGAATGCAAAAGCAGGAAGTCAAGAGATACCTGGAGTAACAGGCAAGTTTGGCCTTGGAGTACAAAATGAAGCAAGGCAAAGGCTAACATAGTTTTGCAAAGAGAACATACCCTCTTCCAACAATACAGGAGAATGCTCCACATATGAACATCACCACAAGATGAAAAATGAAATCAGATTGATTATATTCTTTGCAGCCAAAGATGGAGAATCTATACACAGTCCACAAAAACAAGACCAGGACCTGACTGTGGCTCAGATCATAAACTCCTTATTGCCAAACTCAGAGTTATATTGAAGAAAGTAGGGAAAATTACTGCTCTATTCAAATATGGTCTAAATTAAATCCCTTACAGTTATACAGTGGAAGGGACAAATAGTTTCAAGGGGTTAGATCTGATAGACAGGGTGCCTGAAGAACTATGGATGGAGGTTCTTGGCAATGTTACAGAAGGTGGTGACCAAGACCATCCCCAGTAAAAAGAAGTGCAAAAAGGTAAAATGGTTGTCAGAGGAGGCCTTACAAATAGCTGAGAAAAGAAGAGAAGCTAAGGAGAAAAGGAAAGAGATACCCATTTGAATGCACAGTTCCAAAGAATTCCAAGAAGAGATAAGAAAGCCTTCTTTAGTGATGAATAACAAAGAACTAGAGGAAAACAATAGAACTGGAAAGACTAGAGCACGCTTCAAGAAAATCAGAGATACCAAGGGAACAGTTCATACAAAGATGGGCAGAATATAGGACAGAGGATAGAATAAAGGTATGGAAATGGTATAAAGGATAAAGGACAGATACGGTATGCACCTAATAGAAGCAGAAAATATTAAGAAGAATATTAATATTAGCAAGAATACACAGAAGAACTATACAAAAAAGATCTTCATGACAAGATAACCACGATGGTAGTTATCTGTCACTCACCTAGTGCCAGACATCTTGGAATGCAAAATCAAAGAAGCATCACTATGAAAAAAGCTAGTGGAGGTGATGTAATTCATCTGAGTTATATCAAATCCTAAAAGATGATGCTGTGAAAGTGCTGCACTCAATATGCCAACAAATTAGGAAAACTTAGCAGTGGACACTGGACTGGAAAAGGTCAGCTTTCATTTCAATCCCAAAGAAAGGCAAAGTCAAAGAATGTTCAAACTATTGCACAATTGCACTCATCTCACACCCTAACAGAATAATGCTCAAAAGTCTCCAAGCTAGGTTCCAACAGTACATGAACTGAGAACTTCCAGATGTTCAAGCTGGATTTAGAAAAGGCACAGGAACCAGAGTCAAATTGCCATCTGTTGCATCATAGAAAAAGCAAAATAATTTCAGAAAAACATCTGCTTCTTCTTCATTGACTATGCCAAAGCCTTTGACTATGTGGATCACAACAAACTGTGGAAAATTCTTAAAGAGTTGGGAATACCAGGCCACCTTACTTTCCTCCTGAGAAACCTGTATACAGGTCAAGAAGCAACAGTTAGAACTGGACATGGAACCGCAGACTGGTTCCAAATTGAGAAAGGAGTATGTCAAGACTGTATATTGTCACCCAGCTTATTTAACTTCTATGCAGAGTACATCATGCCAAATGCTGGGCTGGATGAAGCACAAGCTGGAATCAAGATTACTGGAAGAAATACCAATAACCTCAGATATGCAGATGATACCATCCTTATGTCAGAAAGCGAAGAACTAAAGAGCATCTTAATGAAGGTGAAAGAGGAGAGTGAAAAAGTTGCTGTAAAACTTAACATGCAGAAAACTAAGATCATGACATCTGGTCCCATCACTTCATGGCAAATAAATGGGGAAACAATGGAAACAGTGACATATTTCATTTTCTTGGGCACCAAAATCACTGGAGATGGTGACTGCAGCCATAAAATCAAAAGACGCTTACTCCTTGGAAGAAAAGTTATGACCAACCTAGATAGCATATTCAAAAGCAGAGATATTACTTTGCCGACTAAGGTCCGCCTAGTCAAGGCTATGGTTTTCCCAGTAGTCATGTGTGGATGTGAGAGTTGGGCTATGAAGAAGGTTGAGCACCAAAGAACTGATGCTTTTGAACTGTGGTGTTGGAGAAGACTCTTGAGAGTCCCTTGAACTGCAAGGAGATCCAACCAGTTCATCCTAAAGGAGATCAGTCTGGCTGTTCTGTGAAGGGACTGATATTGAAGCTGAAACTCCAATACTTTGACTACCTGATGCAGAGAGCTGACTCATTTGAAAAGACCCTGATGCTGGGAAAGATTGAGGACTGGAGGAGAAGGGGACAACAGAGGATGAGATGGTTGGATGGCATCACTGACACAATAGACATGGGTCTGGGTGGACTCTGGGATGGACAGAGTCCATCACTCTTGGTGATGGACAAGGAGGCCTGGAGTACTGTGGTTCATGGGGTCTCAAAGAGTCGAACACAACTGAGCGACTGAACTGAACTGAACTGAACTGAACTACATTGACAAAGAAACTGAAGCTTAGGCAAGATAAGATACATATTCATCACAATGATTCCAAAGTTAAGTGGTGAATTAAGTATTTGATTCCTTTTCTCCCTTAACTTCATAATTTTCATACTATTCATGGGGTTCTCAAGGCAAGTATGCTGAAGTGGTTTATTTTCTTGGGCTCCAAAATCACTACAGATAGTGACTGTACCATTAAATTAAAAGATGACTGCTCCTTGGAAGAGAAGCTGTGACAAACCTAGACAGCATATTAAAAAGCAGAGACAGTACTTTGCCAACAAAGTTCTGTCCAGTCAAAGCTATGGTTTTTCCAGCAGTCAGGTATGGATATGAGAGCTGCTCAGTGAAGAAGGCTGAGAGCTAAAGAATTGATGCTTTTGAACTGTGATGTTGGAGAAGACTCTTGAGAGCCTCTTGGACTGCAAAAAGATCAAATCAGTCAATCCTAAAGGAAATCAATCCTGAATATTCATTAGAAGGACTGATGCTGAAGCTGCAATACTTTGGTCACCTGATGTGAAGAGACAGCTCATTGAAAAGACTCTGATGTTGAGAAAGACTGAAGGCAGGAGAAGGGGATGACAGAGGATGAGATGGTTGGATGGCATCACCAGATCAATGGAAATGATTTTGATCAAGGTCTGGGAGTTGGTGATGGACAGGGAAGCCTGGCATGCTGCAGTCCATGGGGCTGCAAAGAGTCCTACATGACTGAGCAACTGAGTAATGACTCATTTAATTTCACCCACTGATAATGTCAAAAGACCCAATAAATATGACACTTTCACAAACACTATCTGTCTATTAGGCTATGGGATTTTTAACTGTTCATATATTTTTTTAAATACAAGTTTTTGAATGTGTTACCTGTCTGAATTTTTTTCCAACCCCTACCTGAGTTAAAATTCAAACAGGATCAATTGATTTCTTTTAAAAACATTTTTAGACATATAGATTGATCATGACATATATAGAGATACAGATAGATGATCTAAATATAACTAGAAAAAAGCAGATTGCACTACTAATAAATCCTTTTGATTAATTATGTATAAACAGCAAAAATGGAGCTATAATGTAAAAGACAAGAAAAGAATAAGCAATAAGTTAGACTATTAGCAGGAGCATTATAGGAATTAAGAATGTTAAGTAAGGGGTGCAGTGTTTAGGGAATAAGATGTAACTGAGTGAAGCAATTTAGTCTTAAATAATAATTTGGGTGATGACCAGNACAGCTCATTGAAAAGACTCTGATGTTGAGAAAGACTGAAGGCAGGAGAAGGGGATGACAGAGGATGAGATGGTTGGATGGCATCACCAGATCAATGGAAATGATTTTGATCAAGGTCTGGGAGTTGGTGATGGACAGGGAAGCCTGGCATGCTGCAGTCCATGGGGCTGCAAAGAGTCCTACATGACTGAGCAACTGAGTAATGACTCATTTAATTTCACCCACTGATAATGTCAAAAGACCCAATAAATATGACACTTTCACAAACACTATCTGTCTATTAGGCTATGGGATTTTTAACTGTTCATATATTTTTTTAAATACAAGTTTTTGAATGTGTTACCTGTCTGAATTTTTTTCCAACCCCTACCTGAGTTAAAATTCAAACAGGATCAATTGATTTCTTTTAAAAACATTTTTAGACATATAGATTGATCATGACATATATAGAGATACAGATAGATGATCTAAATATAACTAGAAAAAAGCAGATTGCACTACTAATAAATCCTTTTGATTAATTATGTATAAACAGCAAAAATGGAGCTATAATGTAAAAGACAAGAAAAGAATAAGCAATAAGTTAGACTATTAGCAGGAGCATTATAGGAATTAAGAATGTTAAGTAAGGGGTGCAGTGTTTAGGGAATAAGATGTAACTGAGTGAAGCAATTTAGTCTTAAATAATAATTTGGGTGATGACCAGTTTAATGTCCCAAGTGAAATTCCTACATTGTAGGAATAAGATTGGTTGCTTTCTGAACTGAATCCTACATCACATAAAATACAAACTTCTGTTGACTTCAAGATTCCAAAAATTTCCAACATCTGAAAACACATCAACTCTTCATGTCTAAGTAGCTATTTTTATTCAATATTTGCTATCATGGAAGTAACCCAAAGGATATTAAGTATTATTTGATAGTTGAGAAAGATTATAACATCACTAATTAGAGCTCTAATCCAGTTATTCTATTTAAATAAGAAGTGTGTATACCTTTATGACAACATTTATTTATGAAAATAAGAGCAGAATGAAAGTGAAAACTGTTAGGATACTATAGTCCAAGTCTTGTAGGAAACTAGAATATGTTGGAGAGTATAATGCAGAGCTTAAGAAATCAACTTGTGCAAGATATCCAAAACCAGTCTCACAGCAGAGAAATATAGATTTAGATGCCAGCAAAATATTTAATTAAAATAAACTGGCTATATGTTTAATCACATCTAAGTTCTTCCAAAAACTGTTCTTTTTTTTTTTTTCAAGATAATCTCCTAGATCCATTCTTTTTTTTTAATTGGAGTATAGTTGCTTTACAGTGTTGTATTTCTGCTGTCCAGCAAAGTGAATCAGCTGTATATTTACATATATTCCATCTTTTTTAGATATCCTTTCCATTTAGGTCGCCACAGAGCACTGAGCAGAGTTCCCTGTGCTATACAATATGGATTTTATGGATTTTATGGATTCTGGATTCCTTACTATAGGGAAACTTTACAAAACCTGAAAGTTGAAAGTTTTAAGGAGTATGTTGTTGTTGTTGTTTAGTCACTAAGTTGTGTCCGACTCTTTGCAAACCCATAAACTGTAGCCCACCAGGCTCCTCTGTCCATGGGATTTTCCAGGCAAGACTATGGAGTGAGTTGCCATTTTTTTTCTTCAGGGGATCTTCCTGACCCAGGGATTGAACCTGTGTCTCCTGCATTGGCAAGCTTTTAAGGAATATACTGTTCATCAAATTTGTGTGAGTTGCTAAGTGTGTCTCCTGAATGCTACAGCACTTAGACTGGATTACAAGTGAAAAATCACTGGGTTAGCAGTTGTACTGATGGTGAATGACAGTGGTAATGGTAGAAATACGAATACTTATAATTATAGTCTACAAGCCAGACACTGTTCTAAAATCTTAACATTTCTTAATTCATGCTGCCCTTGCAAACAACTCTATGATATGTGAACTCTAGTATTTTTGTTTGTTTGAAGAAACTGAAGCATACACAATGAATAGTTTGTCTAGGTTCTCATCACTTATTAGTGAAAGAACTGGGTTTCAAATCTTGGTTCTCAAGATCCTAATCTCTTCTGCTTTAAAACTAAAAATATATATATTTTGCATTTGGAATACGAATTGCTATAAATTTATTTTTAAAAATATATTTTGTACCTTCAAATGGGCTCAGTTCCATCAATAATTATAGATTGTAGGGATAGATCTGGGCTTCCTTGGTGGTTCAGTGGTAAAGAAGCTACTTGCAATGCAGGAGACACAGGAGACCATGGATTTGATCCTTGGGTCGGGAAGTTCTCTGGAGGAGGGCATGGCAACCCAGTCTAGTATTCTAGCCTGGAGAATCCCATGGACAGAGGAGCCTGGTGGGCTACAGTCCATAGAGTCGCAAAGAGTCGGACACAACAAGCAACTGAGCATGACCAATAATAATAATAAAAAAAAAATTTGCACCGATCCACAAATCACTACCAACAGTTTTTTGACCATTAGCATATTTTTATTAATCATGTGGTCTAATAAAGAGGCAAAATCTCTAGTTACATAATCAATTAAAGCTCATGTGGTCACCTTGATGTTCTTAACATACTATACAGATAATTTTTCAATTTGTAATTGTGATGAATTATGTTAGCATTTGAGGGGCTGAGTAATTTTTTTTTTTTTCCTAGAACAAGTCTTATGTGTTAGCAGAACAATATTTTTGCCACATCATTTGATTCTATTTGCTATTTTATTCAAATTTTTCTTCTTTTATAGTAATTTTTTATCATGAACTTATTATATGACATTATCAGATTTTGTATCGTGTATTCTAGTTTTATAATATGATTTAAAATGTCCTTATTTTCTGTAATAAAAATTACATTTTTTAAAATCAGGTAGAACTCATATATGACCATTCTGATTCTACTGTTTTCTTTTATCTTTTATAATAAAGATCTTTAATCATCTTTATATTCCCCTGAGATAACTGAAATTTTTTGTTTGCTACTTATTCTAGGGTTTAACATTATGTTAATTCACATCTTCGCTAGAAAAATAATCCACTTTTTTAGTGTTTCAAATTTACTGCTATAGAGTTGCAAGTAGCACTAATTTGCTTTTTCAGTGTCTCTTTGCATGCATAATGTTATTTTGCTCTTTTAAAACATTTTTAAAAATTGAGGAATATTCATTCATCCTTACCAATGATCTAAAAACAGTTTGACAAAATTGAGCCTGTTAGTCTAAGGAACATATGAGTAGATAGAATTAGAATGCTTAATATATTCTTAAATGCAATTTAGTAAATGTAATGATGTCTATTTAAAAACAACTGCAAATATTTCAAAATCTAAAGAAATATTATTTCAGGAAAAAATAAAATTTAAGTGTATCATTACACACTGTTGTTACTTAACATTGCACTGGAGTTTTCAATGAGAACAATAAAATAAAAATCTGGAACATACAGGAAAGAATAGTTAGCTATATTTGAATTGATCAAATGATAGTATATGTAGAAAACCCAACAGAACTTGTCAAACACATTTTTTATCTATCTGTATATTTATCTACGTATGTATCAATGAGTGAATATTTTACAATGGAAATTGCAAAGCATTCTAGTCATAAAGTGGACAATTATAAAATAAGCAATATTGAATTTAACAAGAAAGGCATTCAATTTACATCAAGAATATAAGAGTTTATTTCAAGGAACTTAGAACAAGAAATGAGTTAAATGGAAAGATAATATGCTCTTAGGTTCTAAGACCCAAAACACAACTTCAAAAAGCCAATTCTAATATAATAAAATTATAAACCCATCAGAGTTTCCAAAATTATTTTAATGCAATTCCTAATTTATCTATAGCCAAATGGGTTTTTTTTTTTTTTTTTTTTTTTTTTTTTTTTNTATTCCCATCTCTTTCAGAATTTTCCACAGTTTATTGTGATCCACACAGTCAAAGGCTTTGGCATATTCAATAAAACAGAAACAGATGTTTTTCTGGAACTCTCTTGCTTTTTCCATGATCCAGTGGATATTGGTAATTTGATCTCTGGTTCCTCTGCCTTTTCTAAAATCCAGCCTGAACATCTGGAAGTTCACGGTTCACGAACTGCTGAGGCCTGGCTTGGAGAGTTTGACTTCTGAGGTCCACTAAGGGTACAAGGCTCCAGCTGGTGAGCAGAAGTGGAGGATGTGGCAGGGGAATGGGTCATATCTCTTGTGCCTGCTGACCCTCCGAGTTTGAGGAAAAATGTATCCTTTCATTTATGTTGCCAGCATTTCATCACCTTTTTCTTGGGTTAAGTATTAAAGCAAAACAAAACCACCCAATAAAGTATAGGGTTCCACAAAACAGGCAGAAACTCAAGTGTTCTGAATCAGTCTCTATATTTCATTTCACATCTCCAAACTCTGCTGAGACAAGCGGCCCTTAACAACTGGCTACTTTTGGGTGAAGGGTAAAGATGTAAGAACACAGAAATAAAGAAACCCTTGTGAGATTCTGAATAGATTTCTCGTCACATGTAAAGCTGTGAATACACAGGGTATTCATTTGGATTAGCGAAACCCATCTCCTGTTGTCCTTAAAGAAAGCTTGGTATGCATCAATAACCCAGACACTTATCCTTCCATGATTATATTGCATTTACCCTTGCTGTTGTTGTTGCTAAAGTTTCAGTTTAGTTGGGCTTGGTTTGGTTTGTTGTTGTTGTTAAGTAGCTAAGTTGTGTCTGACTCTTTGAGACCCCATGGACTGCAGCATGCCAGGCTTTCCTGTCCCTCACTACCTCCCTGAGTGTACTCAAACTCATGCCCATTGAGCCAGAGATGCCATCCAACCATCCCATCCTGTTGCCACTTTCTCCTCTTGGTTTGGTTTAGATCAGATGATTTTCTTAGCTAATGCAGCCCTGGGATAGCACTTAAGATCACTCATGGTTTGTTTTCAAGGAAGAAAGAGACAGTAATCTATACTGCTGAGAATTCTTTCTCAGAAGAGTTCTGTTTTAAGTTTCTAGAGCTCTAGGCTGTACAAACTTGAAGAAATCCTGAATCTTAGATCTGATTAGCTTCAGAAGTGGCATGATGGCTCTTTTTGCTAGCTCTGGTCTCTTCCATATCTAGAGATTCATAATTGGTATTTGGTTTATCCATGCTTTCCAAGTAAAGAAACTCCATTACAGCAATTTTTGAGAAACAAGCAATGAAGTTGTACAATGTCATTCAAATTTCTCAAGGTAAAATTTGAATATAAATAACAATTTGTGGAATAAGTTTATGTTTAATATTGTAGAATAGTGATTTATTTTAACAAAAATACATTTCTCCATGAAATTCATATTTAAGAGACACTCTTTCCTTTTTGAAGATTTCTACTTACAAAATTGAGCAACTATCTTCCAATTTTTCATTGCAAAAACAGTGATGCCTTCATGAATTTAAGTGTAAATTATCACTCATGTACACTTAAAATCTTAGGTACTTCACTTAAATAAACTTCTGACTAAATTCTATTTTCACTATCTTGTGAATGCTAATAAGCTGCTAACATGTGTTACCAGTTTTGCCACAAAATAAATAACTATACTTGAAAAAGAAAATTTTAATCATGCAATCATGCCAAGGAAGAGTTTTCTAATGGAATTAGCATCTTTAAAGCTTTGGAATCAGATCTCTTGTTTGTGTGTGTGTGCTAAGTCTCTTCAGTCATGTCTGACTTTTTGTGACCTCATGGACTAACCATCAGGCTCTTCTGTCCGTGGGATTCTCAGGCAAAAATAACAGAGTGGGTTGCCATGTCCTCCTCCAAGGGGTCTTCTGAAACCAGGGATCGATCAAACCAGCATCTTTTATATCTCCTGAATTGGCAGGTGAGTTCTTTACTACTGGCACCATCTGGGAAGTTCTGTTCTTATTCATAAGAGTTTAATTTTTCTGTATTACTGGATTTGTGTTGAGCAATATACTATTCCCAGTCTAAAAATCTGCTTCTTGTGTTATGTGATTATGATTTGTGTTATGATGATTCCACTGAATCTCAAAATTGTGTGTCTAAGCAACCACCTCATAAAGTATTGATACCTGATAAAGGTAGCATTTGAAAACTTCCTCAGGAAAACTTTTGAGTAAACAAGCCCAGGGACAGAAAATATAAATGGAGAATAAAACAAGGGGTCAGCTCCTAGAGACACAGGATACATAGCTTAGGAATAAAAAAAGATGAAGATGCCTTTGAAGGAAAGATGGCGAATAAGGTTATTCAGTATCAAGTTTTGATTACCTTAAAATTGCCTAAGACAAATTCTTTAGAAATTACACAATGCTTCTAGATTGATATATCCAAACTATATTAGGTGATTAGCATGCTTTCCAAATGCAGAATTTTCTTGAGATTATGGTCTTCCACCTTTGATGGAAACAGCTTATACATTCAAAGTGATGTCTTAATATGAAAATTATTTTCTATTATAAAAAGTAAGATATCCTTTAAATAACCTGTTAAAGTAGCTATGATTTATGCTACATATACAGTATGATTTATCTCCCTAGAGCAGATTTTTTTTTCCTGTATGAGATATCACTAAGTTCTTTCTTCTTTTTAAATGTCCCTTCAATAATTTAATTGTTATTTAGTCTTATAGGAGAATTCCAAAATACCTTGTCATCTTTTCAATATTTTTGTGCCTCTGGGAAAACTACAGAAACCAAGATTAGAGAAATAAATCTTGTTTTTATAAATATCTAGAATAAATCTGTAATTTTGCTATGGCAACCATAACACCTCTACATGTAGACATTCCTCTCTTTAAATCTAAAGAGAATTTGAAATAAAAGACTTGTAAAAGCCACAGTTTCTGTTGTTTTCAGCTGCCTGGATTTCCCATCATTTAATATAGGTAAATCTAATTCAGAAAAAAATTTTACAAAAGTTTTGTAGGTCAGATTTCACCATACTCATCCCAATCCTTCAACCTTATTCCTTTCTCATCCTCTCACTTATCCACTCATATCTTCTGAAAAGAAGGTTCTAACTATTAAAGGAATGTTTCCCAACTTCAAGACTTACTATAAAGTTACAGTAGTCAGTACAGTATGCTACTGTGTTCTGCTTAGTTGCTCAGTCATGTCNTATTCCTTTCTCATCCTCTCACTTATCCACTCATATCTTCTGAAAAGAAGGTTCTAACTATTAAAGGAATGTTTCCCAACTTCAAGACTTACTATAAAGTTACAGTAGTCAGTACAGTATGCTACTGTGTTCTGCTTAGTTGCTCAGTCATGTCAACACTTTGTGATCCCTTGGATGGTAGCCCACCATGTTCCTCTGTTTATGGACATTCTCCAGACAAGAAAAAAAAAAAAAAAGAATAGTAAACTGGATTGCCATGCCCTCTTTGAGGGGATCTTCCCAACCCAAGGATCAAACCCAGATCTCTCGTACTGCAAGAAGATTCTTTATTGTCGGAGTCACCAGGGAAGCCCAAGTGAACTGGAGTGGGTGGCCTATCCCTTCTCCAGGGGATCTTTTCAACCCAGGAATTGAATCACAGCCCCCTGCATTGCAGGCAGATTCTTTACCTACTGAGGTACCAAGGAAGCCCAAATATAGTATAATATTGGCAAAATAGATGAATGGAACAGAATAGAGTCCAGACACAGATTCTAAAAATACAATCAACTTATCTTTGACAAACAAACAAACAAAAGAAAGCAAAAGCAAAATAATGGAGCAAAGAGTTAGTCACTCAGTTCTGTCTGACTCTTTGTGAGCCCATGGACTATAGCCCACCAGGCTCCTCTGTCCATGGTATTCTCCAGGCTACAATATTGGAGTGGGTTTCCTTTCCCTTCTCCAGGGAATATTCCTGACCAGGGATCAAACCTGGGTATCCTGCACTGCAGACAGACTCTTTACTATCTGAGCTATCAGGGGAGCAAAGAGACTCTTTAGCAAATGGTTCTGGAACAACTGGACATCCACAAGCAAAAGGTAAATCTAACCATAGACCTTGAAAAAGTGAAAGTGAAAGTGTTAGTTGCTCAGTTGTGTCCAATTCTTTGCAACCTCATGGACTATAGCCCACCAGGCTCATCAGTCCTGAAATTCTCCAGGCAAGAATACTGGAATGGGTAGCCATTCCCTTCTCCAGGGGATATTCCCTACCTGAGGATCAAAGCCCAATCTCCTGCAGATCCTTTACTTTCTGACCTTAGACTCTTCATAAAAATTAGCTCACAATGGATCATAGGTCTATATGTAAAACACAAAACTATAAATATCCCAGAAAATAACACAGAAAGAAATCTATATGACCTCGAGTATAGTGATGTCCTTATAGATACAATCCATGAAAGAAATAATTGGACTTCATTAAAATTAAAAATGTCTTCTTGGGGAAAGATAATATTAAGAAAATTAGAAGACAAGCCAAATATTGGGAGAAAATATTTGCAAAAGATGCATCTGATAAAGGATTGGTATCCAAAACTATAAAGAACTCTTAAAACTCAGTACTAAGAAAATTACTACCTAGATTGCTGGTCTTCACTATTATGATTCAGAATTCTTAGGCAGACAAACAAGAAACAAAGAAGTCTGACATCATCAGAAAATAATATAAAGCAAGTGATTAATGGTCCAAAGATAATTAAACGACATATAGTTTAAAAGAAAGATTACTTCTTAATCTTATAATATTCTAATCTGATTATATGGAAATGAAAAATTAAGAGACCATTTTGAAGATGTATAACAATTCACATGCATTGTGCAAGGAACCTGAGTATAGACTAAGAAAAGGACTTTAGACTTTAGGTTTTTATCTGAGCCCTCTGTATGATTATGTATATTATTTTTTACCCTGTAAGGAGAAAAAGGTTATTATGTTTGATAAAGGCAGCAAAAGCAAGTAACCACAGGGAGGATTTATTCCATTTTCATCAGTTGTACAGCTTTGGACTTAGGAGTTGAACTCCTTAAAGTAGAAAGCATTAATCTGGGTTCACCCGTTTACGTATTATTAAAGTGAATGTTTTGATCCATGCCAAGCTGAAAAGCGAAGCGGTTTTATATTCTGAGAAAATAAGTCTTGTTTCCCTTTACACTAGCTTTTGCCCTCAAATCTTCCTGATTTAGATGTCTTACTAAGGATCGTATTGAAACTTGTTTGAAAAACTTATCTTCCAGCTGAGTTAGTCTATATATATATATATATATATATATTTAAAGGCTACAATGTCTTGCTAAGGAATTATATAGATATATAAACACTTAGTAAGATCTATTATGAACAACAAAATATTCAAAATCATTCTGTTTCAAAAACATTTGAATATGTTTCTCTAACCAATATATTCTTAATCTTATTTCAATTATTTTCACTAAGTATTTACAAACTTGAAATTTGTGTTTTTTTCCTGCTGTAATGATGAACTACTGTGTTATTGAATAAGAATCCATTATTTAACCATTCTGTATGGGCTCGAAGTTTTGTTATGTTGCACCTTAAGAAAGAGCTTGAAAGAGGCCAGAGAGCCACTGGTCCCATCTTGGCACTGGGTATTGCTGCAATGATCTCAATGTCCTTCAGCTTCTACTGCCAAAGAATGATGTAATCGATGTGATGCCATCATTTGGCCTTGGGGGCATCCAAGAAGATTCCCTGAGTACACTGCTACTTAAAAGACATTTAAAGTTGGTTAAGATGATTATTGGGCCTAGAGTAGCTATCCCACATTGAAGGTCAGGAAGGGTGGCAATGAGGAGATACCCTTCATCCAAGATAAAGAGCAGCGGCTGCACTTTGCTGGAGCAGCCGTGAAGAGATACCCCATGCCAAGGTAAGAGAAACCCAAGTAAGATGGTAAGTGTTGCAAGAGGGCATCAGAGGGCAGACACACTGAAACCATACTCACAGAAAACTATTCAATCTAATCACACTAGGACCACAGCCTTGTCTGACTCAATCAAACTAAGCCATGCTCACAGGACCACCCAAGACAGGTGGGTCATGGTGGAAAGGTCTGACAGAATGTGGTCCACTGGGAAAGGAATGGCAAACCACTTCTGTATTCTTGCCTTGAGATCCCCATGAACAGTATGAAAAGGCAAAATGATAGGATACTGAAAGAGGAACTCCCCAGGTCAGTAGGTGCCCAAAATGCTACTGGAGATCAGTGGAGAAATAACTCCAGAAAGAATGAAGGGATGGAGCCAAAGCAAAAATAATACCCAGCTGTGGATGTGACTGGTGATAGAAGCAAGGTCTGATGCTGTAAAGCAATATTGCATAGGAACCTGGAATGTCAGGTCCATGAATCAAGGCAAATTCTGCTAAGTCGCTTCAGGAAGTGGTCAAACAAGAGATGGCAAGAGTGAATGTTGACATTCTAGGAATCAGCGAACTAAAATGGACTGGAACGGGTGAATTTAACTCAGATGACCATTATATCTACTACTGTGGGCAGGAATCCCTCAGAAGAAATGGAGTAGCCATCATGGTCAACAAAAGAGTCTGAAATGCAGTACTTGGATGCAATCTCAAAAACAACAGAATGATCTCTGTTTGTTTCCAAGGCAAACCATTCAATATTACAGTAATCCAAGTCTATGCCCCAACCAGTAACCCTGAAGAAGCTGAAGTTGAACGGTTCTATGAAGACCTACAAGACCTTTTAGAACTAACACCCAAAAAAGATGTCCTTTTC
>SJYA01002873.1:31514-54885 GCA_006410615.1 Neotragus moschatus
GAAGACATGGGGACCCTTCAGCCGGGTCTCCCTTGCCCAGTAGCTGTGCTCTTTCAATATAATGTGATAGTTATAGATCTACAGGATTGTTTCTTTACCATCTCCCCTGTCTCTTATACACATCTCAACACCGAAATCAGATTGATTATATTCTTTGCAGCCAAAGATGGAGAAGCTCTATACAGTCAACAAAAACAAGACCAGGAGCTGCCTGTAGCTCAGATCATGAACACCTTATTGCCCAATTCAGACTTAAATTGAAGAAAGTAGGAAAAACCACTAGACCATTCAGGTATGACCTAAATCAAATCCCTTATGATTATACAGTGGAAGTGAGAAATAGATTTAAGGGTCTAGATATGATAGAGTACCTGATGAACTATGGACTGATGCCGGAGTCCTGCCGCAGTGGATCATGGGAATTCAAAGAGGATATGGCGTAGCTAGCAAAAATTTGTTAATTTAGAAATATAAAAGAAATTAAAAAGAAATATAGTAGGAAAATTTAGTGGAGAAAAAAGGCTGAATAACTTGGTTTATGAAGAAAGCTAATAAAACCTCAGGACAAGAAGTTTTCACTATCTACATTAGGCCACCAGCACCCGTTTGAATATCAGAGGGTGCCCCGCCTTGGGCTCCCTCTCTCACGGATCTTAAAAGCCAGGGCAAGAAAGTAGACATGGTGAGTCTCCCCACTCCAGATGGGAATTCAGCCAGAAAATAGAGTAAGAAAAGACACGGGGGAAACCAGTCCAGTGACTGGCCCATCCTATATTGTTGTAAAGGCTTTTTATACCTTTTTTTTGTACATAGAGATCAATGGATAATATAAAATTATGCAGCATCAGCAGCCCTGACACTTATCGAGACTAGACTTTCTCTCTGCATACCTGGTTGTATACACAAGTCTTAGGTGATTTACATCATCTTCTGGCCAGAAGGCCAATTAACATTTTACAGCCCTTTTCTGATAAGGTTTTGTCAACCAGAAGACTTATTTGTCTTAAAAGTGTTGTTCTTCCCAAAGTCTGGTGCCACTCTCAGAAAGCACTAAATAAAGTTACATTCTTACATAACAAGGATACAACAATTTATAACAATGAAAAGGAGTACAGTGATTTATAACAAAGAGAAAAGTAATTAACTCAAAAGTCTAGTGTTGCTAACATCAAAACTACTATATTCCCTTTTCTATATCCCAATTACATTGATTAATATCTTTCAGGTGCCTAAAAGATAAAGAATATGGAGGCCTGGCTGCAGTCATTGACTCAACAGTGAAACCTGTCACCAATATAATATTTAATTCTTTAGAAAAAGCTCTGTATCTTTAAGATGCTTTAAGCTTTGTGCCTCTCACAGCTGGGGGGCTGTAAACAATTCAAAAGTTGTAAAACGTCTGGGCAGACAAGTTAGGTAAGTTAGAAAGCCATCAAAGGGGTTTAAGCCTTCTTTGTATATGCAGGAGACTGTTAACTGAGGCCCTGAGTTAACTTTTTCCAGAGAATGTCAGAAGAGTGGAAAGCACAGTACAATAAAGCAGGCAGACTCTAATTTTTGAGGGTAGATGTTCAGGAAAACCCNAGATAAAGAATATGGAGGCCTGGCAGCAGTCATTGACTCAACAGTGAAACCCATCACAGTATAATTTTTGGCTTTTTAGAAAAGGCTCTGTATCTTTAAGATGTTTAAGCTTCATGCCTTTCACGGTTGGGGGCCATAAACAATTCACAAGTAGTTGTAAAGTCTGGGCAGACCGGTTAGGCAAGTTAGAAAGCCATCAAAGGGGACAAGACATTCTTTTTATATGCAGGAGACTGTTAACTGGAGCCCTAAATTAACTTTTTCCAGAGAATGTCAGAAGAGTGGAAAGCACAGTACAATAAAGCAGGCAGACTCTGGTTTGGGGGGGTAGATGTTCAGGAAAACCCAGGGGGAACCCCTGAAGCCAGGTCATGCCTTTGCATTTTGTCAGGCTTCCTTCCTCATGACCTTTGCCATGGGCGGGATTCCTCACGCTGGCTCCCGGCAACCGACTGGATGGACATGAGTTTGAGTAAGCACCGGGAATTGGTGATGGACAGGGAAGCCTGGTGTGCTTCAGTCTACGATCACAAAGAGTTGGACACAACTGAGTGATTGAACTGAACTGAACTGAATTCAAAACAGGTCTCTCCATAATATACAGTACTGAAACATCTTGATATCATTTGAAGCTAAAGCAGACCTGTATATTTTTAAATTTTTTATGAGTCCAAGCTTCCATGCTCAGTTGCTTCAGTAGTGTCCAACTCTTTGAAACTCTATCGACTGTAGCCCACCAGACTCCTCTGTCCATGGAATTCTCCAAGCAAGAATACTGGAATGGGCAGAGTAGCCCTAGGAAACCACCAAATAAACAAGCACCTTTCTTTCAAATCTCAAAGCTTAAAGTATTTTTTTTTAATAAGCACAAGAGATGATAAAGTTTAATTTTATTGATCTCTGAGAATTTGGTCTCTCAATGAGGGAGTTAACCTTTNATGGAATTCTCCAAGCAAGAATACTGGAATGGGCAGAGTAGCCCTAGGAAACCACCAAATAAACAAGCACCTTTCTTTCAAATCTCAAAGCTTAAAGTATTTTTTTTTAATAAGCACAAGAGATGATAAAGTTTAATTTTATTGATCTCTGAGAATTTGGTCTCTCAATGAGGGAGTTAACCTTTCAGAACCACTGGGAGGGTGCTATGGAGTGGGAGGTGATCAAGAATGGTTCACAAGATAAACTAGCTATGGCTACTAAATTTGGACCCCATTATGATAACCAACAGAGAAGGCAATGGCATCCCATTCCAGTACTCTTGCCTGGAAAATCCCAAGGACAGAGGTGCCTGGTAGGCTGCAGTCCATGGGGTCACAGAGTCAGACACGACCGAGCGACTTCACTTTCACTTTTCACATTCTTGCNTTTTGAATACTGTTCTCAAAATCATTCTAAAGTCTATTTTAACTAATATACTTACGTCATTTGCATTTTATTGATTACACGTTTGGGCATGTTTCTACCATTTTTCTTTGTGTTTTCTTCTGTAGGATTTTTTTCTCTTTCCTTTTTTTAAAAAATATATTGAGTTCCTGGCATATTTACTTTTTTTATTACATTTCTTTCTCTTTTCTAGCTTGGAAGTTTCACCCTGCATTTCAGTTCTTGTAATGGTTGTCCTTGAATGTTTATAATTTATAGGTGTTTTTAAAACTTTGCTTTGGTTCACTTTAAATGTTCTATTATTTTCTAAACGAGCCATAGTTTCAAGCCTTGAACCTTTTCTAAGAATAATCAGTCAAAAACTTAGTGGTAAAAGTGCCAGAAGAACGACAGAACTGTTAAGAAAAGTGTCTGGTAGGTATGAAATATAAAAAATATTGTATGCAAATTGCAAATGCTTATAACAGGAAGCATACAGACCTCAAAATCTTTATAAGGTAAAGACAGAAATGTTGACTTGCAAGAAAAGGGAAAATGACTCCTTTTATCTGAAAAAAGGTGATTTTTTTTTTAAGGTGGAAGGAACTTTTGCAATCTAATCCAAGCTCTTTGTTTTAAGGATGAGGAATATGAAATCCAGAAGGTGGAAATAATTTGCCCAAAATGTTGATCTGTGGGCACAAGATACACCATGAAATAATGTCTTTCTCTGCAGCTGTTCTGGATGGAGAGGTAGGTCAAAATCCAAGCATGAAATAATAACTGTGAAAGCAAGGTCATTTTACATTAGTGTTTCCGTCTATGTAGGCCTAAAAGCCCACTTATATCAATCAAGAAAAAGGGGAGCCTTTGGGCAGATTAAAAATAAAAGTCAGCTGTGAGACAGTTATGGTCAACTGACTGATTTTTATTTGTCAGTCTCATGCCTACGATCCAGGTAGCTGCCACCAGGGTGATGGAATTTGCCTCCATTATTGGCAAAATTCAAACTAATTTTCCAGTATGTGGGTCAGAGTAACTCTCCACACACTGAGAGCTTTTTATTTACCATCTCTTTACTAAACTAATAAAGCCTAACAAAGTAATCTCTAACTGTTGATCACAAAGTTCACTAGGTGTATCTATAAAGAATGGAGCTTCCAAAGGAAATCACCCATTACTTTCCAAACACATCTCCTATGCAGTTTGGAAGAAGACTTAAATAGTGTTTTCCAAGCTGACGTCTTGCAGAATATCAGCTCTAACGGGTGTTTAAGGGATCTCTGGAAAAGGTGTTCTAGGGTCAAATACATAGAAAAGCTGGATCAAACAAAGCTTTAAAATGGTCAGTGCAAGTCTTATCAGAGACTTTTTTGTACTTAATGCTTTGTGTATGGAGAATTCCCCAGCTGATTCAAACAAGAGAATCTTATTCTCATAAATGCTTTCACAGAGTATATGTGGGAAAATATGATTAAAAGAAATACAAATTTTGCCAACAGCATAGTATCTTTCTCACTAAGCTTTTTTTTTTTATTGTGGTAGAACATATATAACATAAACTTTATTATTTTTTACCATTGTCACCATTTTTAAATGTACAGTTCAGTGGCATTAAGTATACTCACATAGTTGTGCAACCATTACCAACATCCCTCTCCAGATCTATTTTCATCTCTTCACACTGGAACTCTGCACTCATTAGACAGTAACTCCTCATGCTCCCCTCCCCCTAGAGCCCAGCCACCATTCTACTCTATGTCTTTGTGAATTTGACTCCTCTTGGTTCCTCACATAAGTGGAATCATGTAGCATGCTTGTGACTGGTTTATTTCACTTAGCATAATACCTTCAAAGTTCATCCATGTTGTAGTGTGTATCAGAGTCTCCTTCCTTTTAACGCCAAATGATATTCCACTGTATATATACACTACATTTGTTTATCCATGCATCTATCGATGGACACTTGGGTTGCTCCCATCTTTCGGCTACTGTGAATAATGCTGAAATTACTCATTAAACTTTATTTTCTGCAAATTTCACTCTGGTTCTATTCTTGAAGTTGAAAACACTTTGTCCAGAACATTCCTTTCACCCACAAAATCCTTTCTGATGAATAAGGATTTCTGGCCCTGACTAAGTTTCTTAAAAGCGTTAGATGGCTTGGTGTCGAAACTTCCCACAGATACGCTATCTCACTGTTTCAGGGGAAGCATTTGGCTAGGTTTTGGAAGCATTCGAAAGGTTCCCCTAGAACCGTCCAAAGAACACATGTAGCTGTCTGACTATTCCTACTCCTCCACCCAGCTCTGTCCCTTTCCATAATAAGAAAGTCCCTTATACAACATAACTTCAGATCCAGATGGGAAATCTTTAGAAGCCTCCTGTGGGCAACAGACAGCGAGATATGTGACTTATCCTTGAGGATCCATTTTTTTCTAATTGGATAAAGCTATTATCCTCTCAAAGGAAAACCCTTTCATCAAGTATTAAAAACCTGCAGTTAACTTATTGGGTTGGCCAAAAAATTCATTTGGGTTTTTCCATTAAGCTGTTACCGGAAAACCCAAACAAACATTTTGGCCAACCCAATATTTACTGGGATAGAATTTTATTGATCTCCATCAAAGGTCTTGTAAGACTTAAAGAACAAAGAGGAGGTCCTGTGAGGTACTATGTGCTTTTTAAAGCCTGCAAAGCATGAGTTGGTATCATCTCGTCTTGTGTACAATGGGAAGAAAGTACAGGGATGCTTTTAGAAATTAGCAGAACACTTTGGCCAGTCAAACAACAGTATAGGAGGAAACAGGCCTAGGAAATACTAGAAAAAAAGCTTGCCTCTCTGGCTTCTGGAAAGTTAAATTATTAACATCTTCCAAGAAGATAATGGGAATATTAAGAAGTTGAATTATCTGTTCCAATGGCAGGACACAAGGGTCTACCTATGCTGTCTTGTACTTGATACTTTCCTCTTCTTTAAACCAAACCTTGTAGCTCCTGACTGTGCTATTCTGGGTGCCCTATGCTCTTGAGCCCATCCAGATGACCAGTACTTTGAGATTTAAATAAAAGTTGGGTTGGACTTGATCCTGCACCATATGAGCACACATATTCCTTTCACTACAATTCATTGGGAATTTTCAGAAGCTTGTATATTCCAGTCATTGTGATTCTGAGTTGGACACTGTGGGGCTCCTGGGCAAATAGCTTTTTTGTGTCCCTCGTTTCTTGATTACAGGAAATAGACTTCATCCAATCTCCACAACCTTCCCTGAGTTCCATGGGGCAGGTTCAAACAGTTGCTAATTAGGGAAGCGAAATGCTGAAGAGATGAGGAAGGAACAGTCAAAAGAAACAACCAGAATCCTTGGGTCAGAGTTCTGATTCCCCCTCAAGGGATGTACATAACAATATCTTTAAGCTGTTTTGCAAATCCTGAAGCCTCCCCAGGTGGGAGACATTAAGGGTATGCTGCCCACACACAGAGAGACCCCCGGACCATGTGGAACCGACATGTTGATGATGCCGCACCCCGCTTACCTCACCACCAACCAGTTAGAAGAATGTCCGCAAGCTGATCAAGTCCTCTTTGAACCACTTCTGTAAAACTCCTCACTAGCCCCTTCAGGTTGGGACACACAGTTTTGAGGGCATCAGCCCACTGTGGCGCCCTTTGCCTGGCAAAGCAGGCTATTCTTTTCTATTTCATCCGAAACTCTGTCTCCAAGATATAATTCAGTGTTGCAGGAAAGAGTCTTGATTTGACTTCAGTTGCTTCATTCATCCTATCCTTTGATAGGAATTCTCCTACTCTCTGTCTTCTTCCTTCCTGCAACGTCTTTTCTTCTCCAGCTTGTAGCAACCCAAACCTGGAGCCCAGTCTCTTTTCCTTGTTTTTCCAAAGCACCACCACATAGGCAGTTATGAAGAGGAGGGTTTTATTAAGGATCTTGAGACACAGACAGGGAGATCGCAGCCCCTACAAATTCCCTAAGCTTGGATACAGGATCTCCTCCTATCTCTGCTCAGCTGTGTGCATCTCAGTAAGTCCTCTCCCCAACACCCACTCTCCCTTTCTCTTAGAAAATTCCTTCTTCCTTTGGTGAAAGGAGGAAAATAAAGGACATAAGGGGCTGCTTCACCTTTCCCCTGGGCTTTCAAAATTCTGCTTTCATCATTTTTGCAGAAATGGTTTTGTCTTGATTGATGCCAGCCAATCCAGAAAAAATTTTGAGGGCCACTCTTTCATGTCAAAACATAGTTATCAAGATGTTTTGTAAAATGCAATTCTTTCTCTAAAAGTCAGAGTTTACTCTACATGCTAGTAAAGTAATGCTTAAAATTCTCCAAGCCAGGCTTCAGCAATACGTGAACTGTGAACTTCTTGATGTTCAAGCTGGTTTTAGAAAAGGCAGAGGAAACAGAGATCAAATTGCCAATATCCACTGGATCATGGAAAAAGCAAGAGAGTTCCAGAAAAACATCTATTTCTGCTTGATTGACTATGCCAAAGCCTTTGACTGTGTGGATCACAACAAACTGTGGAAAATTCTGAAAGAGATGGGAATACCAGACCACCTGACCTGCCTCTTAAGAAATCTGTATGCAGGTCAGGAAGCAACAGTTAGAACTGGACATGGAACAACAGACTGGTTTCAAATAGGAAAAGGAGTACATCAAGTCTGTATATTGTCACTCTGCTTATTTAACTTATATGCAGAGTACATCATGAGAAACACTGGACTGGAAGAAACACAAGCTGGAATCAAGATTGCTGGGAAAAATATCAATAACCTCAGATATGCAGATGACAACACCTTTATGGCAGAAAGTGAAGAGGAACTAAAAAGCCTCTTGTTGAAAGTAAAAGAGGAGAGTGANGCTGGGAGAAATATCAATAACCTCAGATATGCAGATGATACCACCCTTATGGCAGAAAGTAAAGAGGAATTAAAAAGCGTCTTGATGAAAGTGAAAGAGAAGAGTGTGGAAAAGTTGGCTTAAAGTTCAACATTCAGAAAACGAACATCATGGCATCCGGTCCCATCACTTGTGTCAGACTTTATTTTTGGAGCCTCCAAAATCACTACAGATGGTGATTGCAGCCATAAAATTAAAATACGCTTATTCCTTGGGAGAAAAGTTATGACCAACCTAGCAGGCATATTCAAAAGCTGAGATATTGCTTTGCCGACTAAGATCCGTCTAGTCAAGGCTATGGTTTTTCCTGTGGTCATGTATGGATGTGAGAGTTGGACTGTGAAGAAGGCTGATTGCTGAAGAATTGATGCTTTTGAACTGTGGTGTTGGAGAAGACTCTTGAGATTCCCTTGGACTGCAAGGAGATCCAACCAGGCCATTCTGAAGGAGATCGGCCCTGGGATTTCTTTGGAAGGAATGATGCTAAAGCTGAAACTCCAATACTTGGGCCACCTCATGCGAAGAGTTGACTCATTGGAAAAGACTCTGATGCTGGGAGGGAATGGTGGGAGGAGGAGAAGGGGATGACAGAGGATGAGATGGCTGGATGGCATCACTGACTTGATGGACATGAGTCTGAGTGATCTCCGGGAGTTGATGATGGACAGGGAGGCCTGGCGTGCTCCGATTCATGGTATCGCAAATAGTCAGACACGGCTGAGTGACTGAACTGAAAATGATTATTGCTGGCATGCCCAGTTCCTCATGGCCTAACTCTAGTTTAACTTGAAGTGCTATCAATGAAGAGAAAATTTAAACCTAGATAATTTTTGTCTGCCTACAATGTGGGAGACCCAGATTCAATCCCTGGGTCAGGAAGATCTCCTGGAGAAGGAAATGGCAACCCACTCCAGTATTCTTGTCTGGAAAATCCCATGGGCAGAGGATCCTGTTAGAGTACAATCCATGGGCTAGCAAAGAGTAGAACACGACTAATTACCTTCACCTCACCTTCCTTTCCTCCAAAAGTTTTTGTTGTAGTAGGTATCCATTTGCTAGAGACTTGTTTTTCTCTCTAAAAATCTGGGATATGGCCAAAAAGTCATCATTCTCTTTAGATATACCTATGAATTTTTACAGAGTGACCTAGCCAGCACTTTTGAGAAAAACATTAAAATGGCAGTCAGACTTCTATGCTTTGTCTTGGCTATACTATAAATTAGTTCTCCACTATGGCCTCATCTCTGGATTTGATTCTTCTTTTGCTGTTTTCTTATCTGTAAATTAAGATAATTCCCTCAAGGTCTTTTCTGCCTCCAAAAATTCTGCAAGTTTATGACTGGCTATAAAATCAATACTTGGATGAGCTATCTTGTAAAATGAAGCTATTAAAAATATAGGCATATTCAACATATTTTTAATTTTTCAACATTACTGCTCCAGCATCAATTTCAAGGAGATCAGAGACCAAAATAATGAATTTTAATGCTTACTATCACATAAATCCTCATCTTGTATCAAGGCAACTTTTGAATGTGTGTTAGTTAAGGTTCTTTGGTTTCAAATAGCAGAAATCTATTTGATCTAGTCTAGGCCAAAGGAGGACGTAAAATAGAGAAGCATACGCCAGCACACAATGGTAGGGAGCACCCTGGACCCTGGAAAGGAGTTGAAACACAGCCTGGACAAACATTAAGATATTTGTGACAGTCAATGTTTTTCCCTGTGTGGTCTGGCCTACAGATATTAGCTTGAAGAGTTCTTTTTCAGAAGAGCTTTGCTTTTCCCAGCTTCCTCCAATCTAATAGATCTTCTCTTGTTGTAATTCCTCATTTCAAATGTATTTTCTTTCTTGGTACTTAATAGAATGTCTTTTAGGCATTTACTATGTGGAGGCTTGTTCTTATTCACCTACTGTGTCTGTCTCACTTTCAGGCATGGATCATAATGATTAGATTTTTTGATGTTTCCTAAGCAGCTAGCACAATGTCTATGTAAAACAGGTTCTCAGTAAGTGACCACTGAATGACTAGAGCCATATGGCCCCTTTTAACGTTACTACTTTCTGTACTGTCAGCTTCATTCTTCCTCCCCTACCCCCCTTCTCTCTCTATATATATATATACTCTACATATAGGCATGCTACTGTTTTTTCCATACACATGTTTGTCACAGTGATCATTGATCACCTTCCTATAAATCCTGGTTTCAAATACCATCCTGGAGATCATCATGGTGTAATAATAAGATCTAAGGATGGGAAGTGCCCCATCTATCTTCATTCAAATAACTAGTTAAAAAGGTCTCAGGACACAGTAAAGTAGAGATGGCAAGATTACAATATACACCCTCCTCCCCTAAGTAAAAGTGTAGTCTCGAAGCAGAGAGTGTACAGGATCACCTCGTCTTTCTTGACTATAAAGAACATTGACTAAGATCAAGCAAAAGATTTTAGTTTCTAGTATGTTTTCAGCACTGGTGCTGGGTTTAGAAAGATGTGACAAGGTTTCTACATTATAGGAACCCAGATTCGAACTCTGAAGCCAAGCTCAACATAGATTAGACCGTCATGAATTAAACAGAAAGATCACTTTCTTGCATCTAAATAATCATGATCTTTTTCCCTTTGGAAGATTTTTGATTTATAAAGACCAAGTCCTTGATAATATATACCAATTCTGTGGAATTATGCAATGTGTATATATATATATATATATACACACACATATATATGTGTGTGTGTGTGTATACTATATGGAATAATGTTAGTGAAAATAAAGTGAAAGTGAAGTCACTCAGTCGTGTCCGGCTCTTTGCAACCCCATGGACTGTAGCCTATCAGGCTCATCCGTCCATGGGATTTTCCAAGCAAGAATACTGGATAGAGTGGATTGCCATTTCCTTCTCCAGGAGATCTTCCCAACCCAGGGATTGAACCTGGATCTCCCACATTGCAGGCAGACACTTTACCATCTGAGCTACCAGGGAAGTCCTATATATAGCAAAATATTTGAAATTTTCAAAAGAATATATTGTTGACTTCTCTTCAATCATTTTTTACCTCCCATATATATAAGAAAGAAAGCTTAGAAGATTAAAAAATAGTAATTGTTTCTATTTCTTGGTTATGTAGGTTAGCCAGAGACTCAGTTTAGTTCAGTTCAGTTCAGTTCAGTTGAGTCGCTCAGCCGTGTCTCACTGTTTGCAACCCCCTGAATCGCAGCACACCAGGCCTCCCTGTCCATCACCATCTCCCAGAGTTCATTCAAACTCACGTCCATCGAGTTAGTGATGCCATCCAGCTATCTTATCTTCTGCCGTCCCCTTCTCCTCCTGCCCCCAATCCCTCCCAGCATCAGAGTCTTTTCCAATGAGTCAGCTCTTCGCATGAGGTGGCCAAAGTACTGGAGTTTCAGCTTTAGCATCATTCCTTCCAAAGAAATCCCAGGGCTGATCTCCTTCAGAATGGACTGGTTGGATCTCCTTGCAGTCCAAGGGACTCTCAAGAGTCTTTGCCAGAGATTAATGAGGTACAAAAGATTGAAATAGAAGCTACTTGTTTTAGACTATAATTTTTTTGTATAATTAAGTGTGAATTACTTGACAAAGAATTGACACTAGGCTATTTCTTCATTAGAAGAGATGGCTATTCCAAAGAGTAAGGCTAGAAACAGCACTTCTGGTCCTAATCTTTTTCAGAATAATTCTTCCTTGCTAGCCCATCAAACATTATTGCCATGAATTATGTAATCATATAAGAAAATAGCTTTGTGGAAAGCAGTTTCTAATGATATTTTCTACAAGAATAAGCCATTGTAAATAAAGACCACTAATAAAATAATGTTCTGCATTTCTTCCTTTGTTGTCACAATGTTATTCACAGTCTTTCAATGCTTCTCCTACAACTATATTTAGCTACTTGTCATAATTAGTACTCCTTTTACTTTTTTTTTTAAGAGCCAATTAGCATAAGAAAATTTTTTATCAGCTTTCGGTAGTCTTTGCCTTTGTTCTCATGGAAAATTTCCCCATTATTTGTCTTTCAGCATATGTAAAATCAGGAGATATAATAATGATATCTTTGAAAGAAATGAAAGGAAATAGTGAAAGTGAAAGTCACTCAGTCGTGTCCAACTCTTTGTGACCCCATGGACTATACAGTCCATGGAATTCTCTAGGCCAGAATACAAGAGTGGGTAGCCTATCCCTTCTCCAGCAGGTTTTCCTGACCCAGGAATTGAACCGGGGTCTCCTGCATTGCAGACAGATTCTAAGACAAACTGAAAAAAGATGGAGAAATAAGTACTTGTAGGCATGTAAGCATAAGATATAGCATAAGTAACAAAATTGAAAACATTGACATCTTCATAGATTTACTTTAGATAGGTAATGATATGGGTGTTCCTGGAGGACATTACGTTGAGTAAAATAAGTTAGACGTAAGAAAGAAAAAAAATTGCATAATTTTACTTTTGTGGAATTTAAAAATGCCAAATATATGGGACAATTGCTACACTGGGCAGGATATAGAGGGACCACAGGCATAAATCATGACTGACCCAGGAAAACATATACAGTCATCCTAATGATAATCATGGGAAAATACTGGCATGGAGTAGAGACTGGACTTATGGAATCAGGTCCAGGGCACAAAAGCTGGTAGAAGAAGTTGACTTATATGTTGAGCAAAGCATTTAAGGCACATGGAAGAGGAGGTGGGGAAGGGTTATATTTCACTCCATGCAGCCTGCTATAATAGAATGCTGAAAGCTAGGTGGCTTATAAACAACAGAAATTTCTCAGAGTTCTGGAGGCTGGAAGTCTAAGATCAAGGTGCTGGTAGATTAACAGGTCAGGACCTGTTTCCAGGTTCATCAACAACTAACTTCTCACTGTGTCCTCACGTGGCAGAAGAGGGCGGGAGAACTCTCTGGGGCACTAATCCCATTCATGAGGGCTTCACCCTCTTGACCTAGTCATCTCCTGAAGGTCAAACTTACAAATACCATCACACTGGGCATTATATTTCAATGTGTGAATTAGGGGTTGGGAGGGAACATTTAGTCTAAAGCAAGCGCAATGGAGTAGAAAATGTTAGTGCCCACAGAAAATATACCGTCATCCACCCATGCCTAATTTGTATGCAAAGTCACTTCCAGGGATTATACATTAGTCAGGATGGCATGCCAGATTTGGTTCCGATACTCACTCTTGCTGAGATAAAACAACCATCCTCTTTTCCATTTCCCTGGGAATACTTTAGAGGTTGGGAATCATTTTCAATAAACTCCTCAGAACACAAACCATCCTAGTGTATGTTATCCCCTCTTCCTAGAAAAAAGCTTATCCTACACATCTGAATATGGCTACCACAGATACAGTTGTTCTCTCTCTCTCTCACTTTCTAACAGAGGCTGTCCTTGGTGAATCAAAGTCAATTTTCAGGTGCTCGGGTATTGTCTGTGTTAAAAAGAGGACAAAAGCAAACAATTTAACCTCTAGTGAGGTATCTTAACAAAAACATAGTCATTACAACTAGAGGCTCAAAATGAAGTTCAGCATATACAGCTATTTCTGCTATTTCCTTATTCACGACCTCTTAATAATTAATTCATGTCCAGTCTAGCTCATGTTGATGCATTTCTCCTGCCTCTTTGTTTATTGTGCAAGTTAAATAAGAACCCATATTAAAAATATACACAAAATATAAAAGAAACATAACTGTGCTGATGCAAGCACACATTTCTGCCTTCTGGCACAGAACATCATTTTACTTCAGACAAATGAGTTCTTGTTTGACAAGAGTGAAACAAATGATCATAAATCAAATCAATGTGGGGAAAAAATTTAGACTTCAGCTGAACTGTATTAAATTCTGGGGCCAAAATTACCACTAATGCTTTCCAACACCCAGGGTGAGTCACTTAAAAAATGAGAGTTTTGGGGCTTAACAAGGAGTTAGGTAACCATCAAAGTTGAAAAGAACCTCAGAGAAAAATGAAGAGGCACAAAAGCCAAATACAGCTCCACTAGAGCAGTTTCACAAAGATACACTAAGAGGGTATAAAAGGTGTTAGAGCAGGTCAAGGCTAAAATGGCATCTCTAACCAAATACATGCAATAACTCAAAGTAGAAGTCTCTTTGATTATGAGAGTCCATAGTGAGGAAATCTGGTCTAGGGAAGTTTGAGAAGGAAGATAAGCCTACAAAAGGGACATTAAGTTTCACTAGTAAAAGGAAGAAAATGTAGAGAAGTCAAAGAAAGGCAGTGTTTCAAGGAGATGGAATAACAGTGAGTGCTGCTGTGATGTAAAGAAAGATGAGNCCATAGTGAGGAAATCTGGTCTAGGGAAGTTTGAGAAGGAAGATAAGCCTACAAAAGGGACATTAAGTTTCACTAGTAAAAGGAAGAAAATGTAGAGAAGTCAAAGAAAGGCAGTGTTTCAAGGAGATGGAATAACAGTGAGTGCTGCTGTGATGTAAAGAAAGATGAGAGCAAAACACAAAGAAGTCCATTAGATTTAGCAAAATGAGATCCAAGTTGACTTCAGTTCAGTTCTGTTCAGTCATTCAGTCGTGTCCGACTCTTTGCCACCCCATGAATTGCAGCACACCAGGCCTCCCTGTCCATCACCCACTCCCGGAGATCACTCAGACTCATGCCCATCAATCAGTGATGCCATCCAGCCATCTCATCCTCTGTCATCCCCTTCTCCTCCTGCCCCCAATCCCTCCCAGCATCAGAGTCTTTTCCAATGAGTCAGCTCTTCGCATGATGTGGCCAAAGTATTGGAGCTTCAGCTTTAGCNTCTTCAATTTAAGTCTGAATTTGGCAATAAGGAGCTCATGATCTGAGCCACAGTTAGCTCCTGGTCTTGCTGACTTAGTGAGACCCAATTAAGGCACATGTATTTTCACTGTTTGATTTGATCTGAGAAGCTACACACCATGCAAGTCACAAGGACAGCAAGGAATATTTAGGAGGTATTGATTTTGTTACCTTAAAGCTATCTTGGAATTCTGCTTCCTCCTCTAATCATGTCTGTGATTTTGCAGAAGTTTATAACCTCCTTGGTGGTGGTTTAGTAGATCAGTTATATCTGAGTCTTTGCAACCCCACGGACTGTAGCCTGACAGGCTCCTCTGTCCATGGGATTTTCCAGGCAAGAATACTGGGGTGGGTTGCCATTTCCTTAATTCTTCATTACTTTTATCTGCAAAGTGAGGATAATACAAGCCCTACTTGTAACATTTATTGGGAATATTAAATTAGATGATACATGTGTTAGGTCAGGCACTGCCCCAAGACCAATGATAAGAGCCAAATATAACAACTACACACAAACCATTTCAGATGAAGTGAGAAATTATCAAAATAATTGATTATTCATTTTGCAACTTTGACTCTAACAAGATGGCTACTTTAAAATATAGGTATTTCATCACATCATTATATTGAAGAGAAAGAAGGGAGGTAGTTTTGTAAGTCTCTCTCACACAAATTAATTTAGGGGAAAAGAGGGGACTTCAGAAGAATAAATATTAAAAGAAATTTCAGAAGAAGAGCTCTTTCCCTTGAAGCAAAATTTCAATCTTTTCCCTCCAGCAAATGCAAATTTCTATTTTAAGCACTGAAAAACAAAAGACTTTTCTGTATCAGATGCTGAACCCTTTGAGGTAGATGGAGACATGTGTGAATTGAAATGATCTTTGAGGTTCCATTTGAAAGTAAAACCTTAATTTCAAATATTATAGTCTCTCCTGCATTTAGTATTATAAAAATATTGTCACTCTATAAAAGACTTTGAACTGACACTTCACAAAAGATGATGACCAAAGAACAATAAACAAATAAAAATGTACTCATCAGGGAAATGCAAATCAAAACCACAAGGTACTACCACGTACATATCAGACTAGCTTACATTTAAATAATGGAAAATACCAAGTGTTGCTGAGAACGTGCAGCATCTAGAACTCTGATATACGCCTGGTAAGACTATAAATTGGCACAACCACTTTCTTATTATTTACTCAAGTAATCATATGATCCAAACATTATTCTCCTTAGGTAATACCCAGCAGAAATTCATATATGCACTAACCAAAGGACACATGCTCTAATGTTTATTGTGGCACTATTTGTAATAGTCCTAATGGAATTAGAACAAATGTCCAACACTGTGAATGGACCTCACAGACAACGCTGAGCCAAAGAAGCCAAACACAAAACAGAGGACACAATACAACACAGTATGGCTAACTAGATAAAGTCTGTGCTGTGCTTAGTTGCTCAGTCATGTACGACTTTTTGCGACCCCATGGACTGTAGCCTGGTAGGCTCCTCTGTCCTTAGGAATTCTCCAAACAAAAATTTTAGAGTGGGTTGCCATGCCCTCCTCCAGGGTTATNAGAAGCCAAACACAAAACAGAGGACACAATACAACACAGTATGGCTAACTAGATAAAGTCTGTGCTGTGCTTAGTTGCTCAGTCATGTACGACTTTTTGCGACCCCATGGACTGTAGCCTGGTAGGCTCCTCTGTCCTTAGGAATTCTCCAAACAAAAATTTTAGAGTGGGTTGCCATGCCCTCCTCCAGGGTTATCTTCCCAACCCAGGGATCGAACCCAGGTCTCCCACATTGCAGGCAGATTCTTTACCATCCAAGCCACCAGGGAAGCCCAGATAAAGTCTAGAATGAGTTAAAACTACTCTATATTTTAGAAGTCAGGGATAGTAGAATAGAATATAAGAAGTGAGATTCTGGGGTTTTGGCAATAATCTGTTTCTTAATCTGAGAGTTGATTTCAGGGATGTGTTCAGTTGTGAAAATTTGACAAGACATACATTTATGATATGTCCATTTCTCTTTATGTATACTACATTTCAATTGCAAGTATAAAAAATATTGTCAGCATAGTTATGTAATAAAGTCAATTTCTTTGAAAATGTATGTTAATCTTTTAAACTAAATTTTTAATGAAGATAAGAGACTTGGAACAGAATAATTTGGATTCAAATCTCACATATTGCCCCTAATCTCAGAAGTTTATTTATATAATGAGGGGCTAAACTGAAATAGTGAGTATTGAGCAAATTCATTCTTTACTTTCACCAAGGGTAATGATCTTTCGTTTCCTATTTCCATGATTTTGAATTGGCAGCTTTCTCATCCATTGTTTTGACAAAAAAAGACACATTCAGTAAACTGCCTATTTTGCAAAACTTATTTTTGCTTTTGGAGAAGGAAATGGTCACCCACTCCAGTATTCTCGCTTGGGAAATCCCATGGACAAAGGAGGCTGGTGGGCTACAGTCCATAGTGTCACAGTCCATAGGGTCACAGAAGAGTTGAATGTGACTTAGTGACCAAACAACAACAAATTCTTGCTGTGGATGCTAGTACTTTATTAGGGCAGCATCTCTACTTATAGGTCCATTCTGTAAGGTGACACTGTACACAAGTATCTACTAAGCTATCTCTGAATGCTGGACAGAGATGATTTATCTTTTGCTTTGTAAGATTAGTTTTGTTTATGTCTATGATATTTCAGACATTGACAAATTATAAAGAAAACATTTTATTTAACCAAGAATAATGTGTTAAATATTATTTTCCCTAATTAATGAACTATTTTTTCCAGTTAGTTAATAAAAGCACACAAAGGACAATATCATCAAATCCTCATTCATCCATTGTGCTTTAAAATAAGGGAAGATGAGCGAGGCTCACCACCAGTCAGAATCTTTTAAGTTAAGCCTCTGAAACCCATGCTTTCATGGGAGTTAACATGTTTTTCTTTCTTATGGTGTGGCTTAAGGAACTCAGTTCTGCCTTTTGCTTATTTCGTCTGTTGCTTACAATCCAGACGACACGTTTAAGGTGTGACTTCAAATAACAAGGTTTTGTGTTTCATTTTTGATTCCTGAGTCTACTCTTTTCCATGCTGGCTTCATCTCAGACAGAAAACCTCTGGTAAATTCAGCAAACCAAGGAGACAGAATTTGGGAAACAGGAAACAATAAGCAGGGATGCAGCCATCTGGAAAGAGCAAAACTTTTCATATTCATCACACGTTTTTGATTATTCTGCCAAATTGTCCTATTTTAGAGTAATTTACATTAGTTACATTTGATATAGGACAATACAGAATGGTTATGATACATGGAAGTGACTTCAGGAAAACAGAGGCCATCTGTAACACTGGTATAATTACGACTCTGTTACTCAAAATATTTCACGGGCTCACAATTGTATTTGCAGAGGCATCTTTAAATAATCATATCGATTGTTAAAAAGGAACTGAGAGAAACTAAATCTCTAGGATCACTCACAGCTGGACTGGAAATAGAGGCAGACACTGCACTGCCATGTTTAATGGCACCTCAGTGGCACAAGAATAATTTTTTCTCTCTAATTGTCATCTACCCCCTCACAGAAGTTTTCCCTTTAAAGAAAAGGAGGAGCTGGGTTTCTGCAAGCAATATAGAAAGAAACTTGAAACAACAAGAATGAAATGACCCAGGACAGTCCTTAGCTGGGAGGGGAAATAAAGAACCAGGGCAACAACTAAAAAAAAATATCACCTTGTCATCAGTTGCAGCTCCGGTGCCTTGGCTATGCCTGATCGGAGCCAAGGGACATGACATCCAGCCTGTCAACACGCTATACTTTCATGGCAAACCCAGCACTTTAATGGCTGTATTTTTGTAGTTTTTATTTTATTGATCTCTGAGGAAAATGTATAGTGAGATGTTGGTGAAGGTTCTTCTCCTATGGAAACTAGCCAAGCACTCCAGTTACAGATTAAGTTCCCAACCTCCTCAATCACCTTGCATTTGTGTGCACCATCAGTTCCTAAACAACAACAAAAATCACTATTTTTTTAGTATAGTGCTCTGGGTGAGTTTTCAAGATTTAGACTTTTTTGTGGCTCTTTGTATACGCCACCAGAAAAACTCTGGTGGAAACTAATTGGTAGGGAAGCAAAAACTATCAATGTTTGCTTTGCTCTTTTTTTCCCTTCAGTGTGGATGGGCATTTATGTAACAGACACTTCCGGAGGTGCTGTCTTAATGCAAAAACAAACAAAAAATCTAAGCTGCCAGTGATCAATGCCTTTCATATCACCACCGTAATTCATGATACTGTTCTACTTCTTAGTGCTTGGTCTCTAGGGTCCTCATGCTGACCTCTAACTGCCTGAAAAACTTAAGAATTTATTCTCCTTCCTCTTACCAGGAAGCACAAAATCCCATCCAATAGATGAAACAAATTTAGATTATGTTTCTGTATCTTACTGGAAATTTCTTTCCACATATCCAACAGCTTGGCCTTTGGATCCCTTGATCTCCTCACCATCTAAGGATTTTTCTTTCATCCCAGCTTAGCCATTTGCTACTGTTACCACGTCTTGGGTCTTGTCACTATCAAAAGCTCTTTTGCAATCTCAATCTCAAGGATCAAGTGTTTGGAAAATCACTTATACTCTTTTGGCTCAGTCAGACAAATACCGATTTCAGCACTTCTTTATCTTCAAAGATCTCAAGTTGACTGGCTCTCCCTTCTTGTGACCTCACTTTTCCCCTTGAATAGTTTGGATCCCATTTTGATAATTCTCCCTTCAAAATGTCTTTAAGTTCATCATTCTCTTCTCTCTCCACTTTACTCATCTGGAAACTACCTGATCTCCTTAAACACACTAGTTACCTACTCTGCACTGACACTCAGCAACTAAAATTGTTAAAACATACATAGAGTATTTACATACATACCCATACACACACATATTTATTCATGTTTTTCAATTCCGAAAGTGGTTACTTCACATTTAATTTTCTACCAAACTCTTCTAGTCATGTCCCCATCAAACTCTTGCCTCCTACTTCATCAAGAAAATAGAAGCAATCAAATACATGGAAATTCCCTTATATTTTTATTACTTTATTCAGTATAATCACTAAATCACTTTTCTGGACAGCAGAAGTTAACACAACATTCTTCAATAAAAATATTGTCTCTTATACATTTGCTAGAATTTCAATCCAGGACAAGAAATTGGGTAAGAAAACAAGTTCTGGGACTGACAGATCTGGAGTTGAACCCTGGCTCTTCCCCACTTGCTAGTTCTGCAATATTTTAAGACTTCTATTCTGTAAAATAGTTAATAACACCTTCATCTTAACATTTTTATGGTAATCTTGGTATTAGTGCAGCACCTGCCATACAGTAAGAACTCAAGAAATGAGGTGCTAACATTACAATAGTAAAGGTGCCCTACATTATGAGACCTCAATTAATAATTTCCCACATGAATCACATACTCTATTTCACAGGTTGACATCTGTCAAATGGGAACCATTAACCTTTTATCATAATGAAAAGGAAATTTATAGATTTTTATCCCATTTTGCCTTAACTGCAAAATCATTACCATTTACATAAACTCTCTTTTCCTTTTGATTTTTTTTCCATAAAATTCCATTTCCCAGTTTTGAAACCACAGAAGGATAGCTTTATAAGACACAGTCCCATTTTCCATCAGAAATAAAAACTCAAATGTGTCTTGGCTTATTTGCAGTGTCCATTAATGAGATACTGCAGAAGACCAGGAGCGTCTATAAAAATAAGTTTAGGAGTGCTCAGAAGGGCAAGCATGTTTAACGCACTGCATGAATAATAATAGCAGACTATAAGTTTTACTGGAAAGGCAAAGCTTTGTAGAACTGTTAACAATTATAGTTCCCATTTTAGTAGGAATGGGTAGAAGGATAAATTTTGGTGGGGGTTTCGTGAGAAATTCCATGGCATAAGAAGCTTGTCCTAGGGAAATTAAAAGAACCAAACAGAGGAGAAAAAATACTCATTCCCATTCATTCCCCAATATTGTCCACAGACGGCTGTAGCAGGAGAAAGTAAATAAACAGATAATTACACTGACATAAAGACTAATTTTAAAGGTCTCCTATATTTTAAAAAAGTCTATAAATCTTAAAAATGAAAGCTCACTTGCCTAAAAATGTAATATTATCTACTTGGCATTAAGCTCTTAACAGTTATAATGATTTCAGCTAAACCCTGTTGCCTTCACTGTGTCATAACCACTACCACCAAATTCTTACACCAAAAGTAGAAAATTAGTTTTTCTTTGCTAGTCCCCGATCATTTATTTTCGATACAACTTTTTATCATGGAGTTAAGAGAAAAGCTGCAAAGATACTACAGAGTGCTCATCTTCTCTGGTCCTGATTTTTTGTGCCTGACATTTCCTTGGAGCCTTAAGGTGACTATGTCACTTTAGACTTGAATAATATGGCACCCTTCTTAGAATGACCTTTAAAGGCAATAACCAACCCAGCATTTTGTTGGTTTCTCCGTGGTGTTTGTTCTGTACGGAAGTCATAAAAAAAAAAAAAAAGTGAAAGAGGCCTTTTCGAGATCCAATCAGTTTAACAGGCCTTATTCATGGGAAAGGTTATGTGAGTAGGTTGCAGAACAAGACACTGCGTCTCTTTCCCATATACTTCCTGAAGTCTGAATTCCCTCTTTCTCTAAATGTCCTTTCCCGGCGCAAGAGACTTATCCCCGGACACTGAAGCCTCAGAATTCATGTGACAACTGCCTTCACTTCCAGTTCTTGATTCCAGAACGACAGCTTCGACTCCATCCTGTGAACTGTTTGGAGGAGAGAGAGACAGCAATGAAAGGGAAATAAACAAATAAGCGCCGAGAAGCAAGTCTGTAATATCGAGTCAAACCAGAAATATTTCATTTGACCCATAGCCACAAATCTCATCTTTTCACTGAGATCCCTTATTGGTGGAAAGGGGACTTCCGTGTGGGTAAGGCTAGTTCAGCAGCTGCTTCAAGGTTACAGACGGTGGCTTTGGCAAACTTCAGGGAAGACAGCTGAGGCTCTCTGCTGTCTCTGCACTTCTGGCCTTGCTCATGTCCCCCAGAGATGAAATTACACAGCGCTCTGTGCTTGTCTTCAGAGCCTTTATCCTGTGAGAAGCAGGGGATGTGCAAGTGTGTTTGAAACTTAAGGAAGTTCAGGGAACTGCCTAATGAGAACTTTCACAACCCCTGTCATCCTGAGAAGACTCCTACCTCTGTGCATTTGATAAATAACTGAGAAGTCAATCACCTACTGATCTTAAGTGGGAGAGGAATTTTGTGGCTGTTGTTATTTAGTCACTGAATCATGTCTGACTCTTTCCAACACCATGAACTGGAGCCCCCCAGGCTTCTCTGTCCATAGGATTATCCCAGGGAAGAGTACTGGAGTGGGTTGCACCTTCCTTCTCCAGGAGACCTTACTGACCCAGAAATGGAACCTGCATCTCTTGCATTGGCAGGTGGATTCTTTACCACTGAGTCCCCAAGGAAGCCTAGGAGAAGTACTTCCTTCACTGTAATAGGAGAGATCAGTAAGAAATCAGTGTCGAGTTTGGATGCTATATACATTCTGTTGTTCCTTTCATTTCAGTTTTGGTGCTTTTCCTTACCACTGTCTACAAAGTTAAAAAGTTTCATAACATTACCTTGACAGGGAAACTCTAAGAGATACATAAGAAACTATCATAACAGCTTTTGATATAAGTATGAATTATATGTTTCTAATATTGTATGCAATAAAAAATGTTATATTTGCAGAGGTTATAAAGCATGAAAATTTGTCCTAGATTATATAACCTATGTAAGCACCACAATTGATAATAATTGTTTTCAATATTGCAATATAGAAATCTAAAAAATTTTCATTTTTACTGAACAGTCCAGTAACAGTATTCCAAATATATATCTTTATATATACAGCCAATATAGATCTTTATTAGCTATAACTAGAGTTTTCAGATTCAAACAATGCTTGTTTTATAATATACTTCTATTTATATTAAAATTCCTAGGAGAAACAATTAAGAGAAAGCACTTGTTCTGCATAACTGATGTTTTATAGGTATCTAGGAAAGTTGTGCAATTAGACCCTAGGGGCTCCTCCAGTGATTCATCACCATCTGGAACAGAAAGCTCTAGATACTGCTATGGTTTGTGTTTCTTTGGTTAAAGTGGCAGGCATAACTTTTTTTTTTAATCTTTTGTCAGAGGTAAGTGTTTAATATTCTCAAAGCATCTTGTGACTGCATACATGCGTAAGATGCAGTGTGGAATGGACCCTGGTCTCCTCTATGAGGATGCCAAAGGGAACAGATTTTTTCCCTCCACCAGGAAAAATCGCAGAATTATAAAACAAAATCATAAATCTTAGGAGACCATCAAAATCGGGTTTTTCTTGGGAGGTGACTTTCACTTCAACTAGGTTTGCCATGAAGAAATTGCCTTGTAAAGTTCTCTGGTTTTAGGGATCATATTAAAACTCAACTCCAAGCACTCTGTTACTCTCCTGTGATTTCCCCTGCTTCATATGCCCGTTTCTTTTATTTACTATATGATCCCTTTCCCAAAGAAATCCTCTATTTGTTTTATTCAAAATTTTATGC
>SJYA01002873.1:55005-95362 GCA_006410615.1 Neotragus moschatus
TCCATAAAATTCCATTTCCCAGTTTTGAAACCACAGAAGGATAGCTTTATAAGACACAGTCCCATTTTCCATCAGAAATAAAAACTCAAATGTGTCTTGGCTTATTTGCAGTGTCCATTAATGAGATACTGCAGAAGACCAGGAGCGTCTATAAAAATAAGTTTAGGAGTGCTCAGAAGGGCAAGCATGTTTAACGCACTGCATGAATAATAATAGCAGACTATAAGTTTTACTGGAAAGGCAAAGCTTTGTAGAACTGTTAACAATTATAGTTCCCATTTTAGTAGGAATGGGTAGAAGGATAAATTTTGGTGGGGGTTTCGTGAGAAATTCCATGGCATAAGAAGCTTGTCCTAGGGAAATTAAAAGAACCAAACAGAGGAGAAAAAATACTCATTCCCATTCATTCCCCAATATTGTCCACAGACGGCTGTAGCAGGAGAAAGTAAATAAACAGATAATTACACTGACATAAAGACTAATTTTAAAGGTCTCCTATATTTTAAAAAAGTCTATAAATCTTAAAAATGAAAGCTCACTTGCCTAAAAATGTAATATTATCTACTTGGCATTAAGCTCTTAACAGTTATAATGATTTCAGCTAAACCCTGTTGCCTTCACTGTGTCATAACCACTACCACCAAATTCTTACACCAAAAGTAGAAAATTAGTTTTTCTTTGCTAGTCCCCGATCATTTATTTTCGATACAACTTTTTATCATGGAGTTAAGAGAAAAGCTGCAAAGATACTACAGAGTGCTCATCTTCTCTGGTCCTGATTTTTTGTGCCTGACATTTCCTTGGAGCCTTAAGGTTACTATGTCACTTTAGACTTGAATAATATGGCACCCTTCTTAGAATGACCTTTAAAGGCAATAACCAACCCAGCATTTTGTTGGTTTCTCCGTGGTGTTTGTTCTGTACGGAAGTCATAAAAAAAAAAAAAAAGTGAAAGAGGCCTTTTCGAGATCCAATCAGTTTAACAGGCCTTATTCATGGGAAAGGTTATGTGAGTAGGTTGCAGAACAAGACACTGCGTCTCTTTCCCATATACTTCCTGAAGTCTGAATTCCCTCTTTCTCTAAATGTCCTTTCCCGGCGCAAGAGACTTATCCCCGGACACTGAAGCCTCAGAATTCATGTGACAACTGCCTTCACTTCCAGTTCTTGATTCCAGAACGACAGCTTCGACTCCATCCTGTGAACTGTTTGGAGGAGAGAGAGACAGCAATGAAAGGGAAATAAACAAATAAGCGCCGAGAAGCAAGTCTGTAATATCGAGTCAAACCAGAAATATTTCATTTGACCCATAGCCACAAATCTCATCTTTTCACTGAGATCCCTTATTGGTGGAAAGGGGACTTCCGTGTGGGTAAGGCTAGTTCAGCAGCTGCTTCAAGGTTACAGACGGTGGCTTTGGCAAACTTCAGGGAAGACAGCTGAGGCTCTCTGCTGTCTCTGCACTTCTGGCCTTGCTCATGTCCCCCAGAGATGAAATTACACAGCGCTCTGTGCTTGTCTTCAGAGCCTTTATCCTGTGAGAAGCAGGGGATGTGCAAGTGTGTTTGAAACTTAAGGAAGTTCAGGGAACTGCCTAATGAGAACTTTCACAACCCCTGTCATCCTGAGAAGACTCCTACCTCTGTGCATTTGATAAATAACTGAGAAGTCAATCACCTACTGATCTTAAGTGGGAGAGGAATTTTGTGGCTGTTGTTATTTAGTCACTGAATCATGTCTGACTCTTTCCAACACCATGAACTGGAGCCCCCCAGGCTTCTCTGTCCATAGGATTATCCCAGGGAAGAGTACTGGAGTGGGTTGCACCTTCCTTCTCCAGGAGACCTTACTGACCCAGAAATGGAACCTGCATCTCTTGCATTGGCAGGTGGATTCTTTACCACTGAGTCCCCAAGGAAGCCTAGGAGAAGTACTTCCTTCACTGTAATAGGAGAGATCAGTAAGAAATCAGTGTCGAGTTTGGATGCTATATACATTCTGTTGTTCCTTTCATTTCAGTTTTGGTGCTTTTCCTTACCACTGTCTACAAAGTTAAAAAGTTTCATAACATTACCTTGACAGGGAAACTCTAAGAGATACATAAGAAACTATCATAACAGCTTTTGATATAAGTATGAATTATATGTTTCTAATATTGTATGCAATAAAAAATGTTATATTTGCAGAGGTTATAAAGCATGAAAATTTGTCCTAGATTATATAACCTATGTAAGCACCACAATTGATAATAATTGTTTTCAATATTGCAATATAGAAATCTAAAAAATTTTCATTTTTACTGAACAGTCCAGTAACAGTATTCCAAATATATATCTTTATATATACAGCCAATATAGATCTTTATTAGCTATAACTAGAGTTTTCAGATTCAAACAATGCTTGTTTTATAATATACTTCTATTTATATTAAAATTCCTAGGAGAAACAATTAAGAGAAAGCACTTGTTCTGCATAACTGATGTTTTATAGGTATCTAGGAAAGTTGTGCAATTAGACCCTAGGGGCTCCTCCAGTGATTCATCACCATCTGGAACAGAAAGCTCTAGATACTGCTATGGTTTGTGTTTCTTTGGTTAAAGTGGCAGGCATAACTTTTTTTTTTAATCTTTTGTCAGAGGTAAGTGTTTAATATTCTCAAAGCATCTTGTGACTGCATACATGCGTAAGATGCAGTGTGGAATGGACCCTGGTCTCCTCTATGAGGATGCCAAAGGGAACAGATTTTTTCCCTCCACCAGGAAAAATCGCAGAATTATAAAACAAAATCATAAATCTTAGGAGACCATCAAAATCGGGTTTTTCTTGGGAGGTGACTTTCACTTCAACTAGGTTTGCCATGAAGAAATTGCCTTGTAAAGTTCTCTGGTTTTAGGGATCATATTAAAACTCAACTCCAAGCACTCTGTTACTCTCCTGTGATTTCCCCTGCTTCATATGCCCGTTTCTTTTATTTACTATATGATCCCTTTCCCAAAGAAATCCTCTATTTGTTTTATTCAAAATTTTATGCTAAATAGTTTCTTAAATATTTATATCATCTGATGCCTAGCCCAGGAACATAGAATAATTTACAGTCAGTACATTTTTTTCAAATAAATGAATTTAGGTTTCTAGGTATTTCTGTTTTGTATAAAACTAACACAATATGTATTGAGCAAAATATCTGGTTGTCTATAAAACATCTACAAATTTAAAGGAAATATCTGGTTTGAAGGAATAAACAGTTGAAATTCAAGATTCATCAGGCAGAAAATTAATATGGAGATTTTATGCAGATTTGTGTCATCAACTTTGGTACTTTTCCTTATATTTATGGATAATAAAGTTCTAAAAGAAGCTAGAGAAGAGAGGGGAAGCTTACAACAGCAACTATGACCTTTTCTCTTATTAATTCAAAGCAGGAAATATCAGGTGTCCCCTGTTGGAAAGGACAATCAAAGGCCATTTGCAGATTACTTTTAAAGAACTATTTGAGACAAGGATCCCCAAATTCTGTAAAAACAGGATCATTCCTATTTATAGGAATAGGAAAGAATAGCTCTAAAACATTCTTTCTAAATCAGAAGAAGTATAGAAAGTTAGGATTATCAAAATCTGATTCTATAAGAAGCCTGGAGAAGGCAGTTTGTTTGGAAAGCTGGAATAGGCACTTATTTTGAAGTTATATTTTCATAGCAGACATGCTGTTGTTACTAAGCTTATAGATCAAATTTTAGTGGCTTGAGGTAGGACAGATGATGGAAATTATGTTCAAGATGAAGCATTCTTCCCCAAACCTCTCCTTGGCCTTGACACTGTTGAAACTTTATGAACTCACAGATGCACTTGTCCAATATAATCAAGAATTCTAATAGTACATAGGAGCTTGTAAAGCATTTTTTTTCCCTACATTACATAACCTATTTAAATATCCAGCTATTTAATGACTGTATTAAGATTAATTTAGAAAATATTTATTTTCTTTACAATGACAGAAGGAAACTGTCTTTTTTTTTTTCACCTAATTAACCATGATTATGAAAAATCAAGATAAACTACAAAAAGCCATAGTCAAGACATAACTTGGTTTCCATGTAAAGCACTTTCTCTGAAAAATAGAAGACTGTAGAGTGCTGATTCTTAGCCTTGGCTTTACACTAAAGTGACATGGGGAAATTTTTAAAAGATTAGATGTCTAGATTCACCCATAACGATTCTGATTTAATTAGTCAGTGGTAGGGATGAGCATTATATTTTCAAAAACTCCAGGTGATTCTAATCTGCCATCAGGGTTGGAAAAGGCTGCCAAAAAATATTAACCTCAAAACCCTAATTGTGAAAGTGAATATTAAACTACAGTTTCGAATATAAAGTGGATTACAAAGTCATATTCTGGCAGTTAAGGAAAATGTTCAAGCATTCATTTTAACATTTAGGAATTTAGGAAGTGTAGAGGCATAAGTCAATACATGTATGTATAGCTGAATCACTTTGCTGTGTACCTGAAACATCGTAAATCAACTATACTTAAAATTTCTTAAAGATCATTTAATCTTGATTGGTTTTAATTTAATCACATCTACACAGTTTTCTTTTCATTTAAGGTAATATATCTACTGGTGCCAAGCAGTAGGACATGAGCATTTTGGGGGGACATTATTCTACTCACCAGATTTCAGATCAATTTTATTTAAATGTTACTATTTATATGGTCTCTTGGCCCAGTTCTTACTTTTCCCCACCAGCGGTGTAATCTATTGATTGCATTTCCACCCTCTTTATATAATTTCAGCTTTTCTGGTTGTGAAGGATTTATAACATCCCTATACCTTCAACAACACCACTCCTTAGCATTTGCCCTCTACTCAGATATGAGTTCTGGATTGAGTTCTTCTTAGACAACTATTCACAGGCCCGTACTGACATGGGTATTTCCTTAAAGTGATCTCTGATCCTAGTAACATAACCTCCAACTCAGTCCCTTGTCTTATTTTCTATATGTCTTTCTAAGGTATTACTGTGGGCTGACTTGAGTCAGATATTTGCTCTACTACTAAAACTCTGTGGTCTTAGGTGTGGATAATATTGCCTACTTTATCTGACAGTCTGTAGAAACAGACCTGAAATACATTATCTTTTGCGGAGTAGATACTTCATAAACATTTGTATCCTTGTCTGTTCTTATTTATTTTCATCCATTGTTAGACAGGAATCAAGTTAACCTTTAATTAATGTCAATGTTTCCTTGCTCCCTATTCATTCAGGTGCATATTTAATTCTTAAATAATAGCCATTTTTAGCAAATAACCAATCTGCAGTGCATAGTATGATACATGTTCAATAACCTATACAGTACATTTGTTGACAGGAAGAGTTTTTTTTCTCGTAGAATAAAATATAAAATTCAAATATATCTTGTAAATAATCAAGTATTTAGCTACATACTGCATAGGTAGCCTCTTGATTGTTTCAGATGACTTACATAATACAGGGTACATTCCGTTACTTTAAATGGAGACTAGATGACTAAAAGATGAAACAGAGAAAAACACTTTCTTAATCTTTAGAGAACTCTTATCTCCTAAAAATATGTTAAAATAGAAATTGAAAACTTAAAAATTATTAATTTTCAGAGTTTCCTCAGCCAGCCTCCTTTGTGTTTTTTATTTATTTATTTATTTTTTTCTGTCTCTCTTTTTCTAGTTTGCACCCAGGGTCCTTATTATCTGAGAATTAAAATCCATGCCTCCAGCTAACTAGTTTGACTGACCACCTTCTTTGCTTTCTGACTTCCACTGCCAAACTGTCTCACATCACCTGTTTTCCTTTCTTTGACTACCTTTGAAAAGAAAATATAGTCTGACTGAAAGATTAGATGCGATTATTAACATTATATGCAACTTTCCCCTAATTATTGTGGTCTCACTCTGTACTAGCCATGGCCCTAAACATATAGCGTTTAAAAACCCAGATTCCAGAGCCATTAGAAATACCCCACATAGAATTCAGCAGGTCAATATGGTAACAGTATGGAAGCCCTAGAGACGAGAATCTTGTGGCCTGAGAGAGGGAGAAGTTTGGAGGGTGATCAGGACACTCTTGTAGAGAGTCAAGCAGATTGATTCAATTATAAGTTCATCAACAGGAAATTTAAAAGATGAAGTCAGCTAGGCCGGAAGCACTAGAGTAGAAGGCAGGAGACAGGCTGGGGTGGCTGAGAGACACCGTCCTCTTCCCTCTAACAAGACTGTGCTCTTCCTTGTCACTGGGCTGTACCCACAACTGAGTGTGCTGTGGACACTCATGCCCGTCTGTGTAATGTCCAACAGAAGAACTTTCATTCATGATGAAACTATTCATGATGTTTTGCAAATAAAACTGCCAGCAAGGAAGATGTGGATGCTAACATTGCCTGAGAAGTCAATAGTAGATAAAATATATGAACAAAATTAATGCTACTGTTTCACAGTTTAAATTATTTTTCTTATCTCTGTCATCTTTGGAAACTGATGCTTGGATTGTTGTATTATTCCGATCTCCATATGCTGCTGCAGCTGCAAACTTGTCACTTTAAATCACTGACTTTGAAAATATATTTCTTCTAATGTGATTTATCTTCTTCAGATTCCAAATGGTGTTACCAATTATCAGTGTAATGAAGCTATCCATTTCCAGAAAGGAAGCCATTTTACTTTGACTTAATTAATGGTTCAATTTTTGTTCCTATAGCTTTTTGCATAAAGTATGCTTCTTTCTTTCTTCCATATGTAAAATATTAATACCAAAAAAAAAAAAAAAAGACAGTTAAAACAAAAAATTCCCCATGCCATTGTCTGCCTGAAAAATCAATAGGAGTGAGATTTCATCTCACCCAGGATAAATCCTTCCATTCCCCTATTAGGTCTCAGGATGACTCACCCAAACTGTTTGGAGTCATTCAATTTCTTCCCTGCAGTCATGGATGCTAATATTTTCAAGTTTTCTCTCAATGGACTTAGAGAAGCCATTTCCTGGTGGCTGTCAGATGACAAGGGCAGACCTTAGTACAACATTGGTCTTGATTGCGTTTCACTAATGATGTCAGCCATCTAATTTCCTCATGGTCCTTCCTCTGTTATACACCTCTGTTTCTTCTTTTGTCATCCGCTTGGCCTTTGCTGAGTTACATCACATGTGCAAAGGTTTACAAAACAATACAATTGAATTTTAAGCTTATTGAGTCAAATTTCTTTGTTTTTAACATAGCACTGAGTTGCTTCTCTTTCCAAACTCTTAATAAGATACAACCGTTTTCTTTTCCAACATGCACAGTTAAATCAGAATTCTACTTTTATTCACAGTATTTTCTACCCTTTGAAACACTTGCTATGCCACATATATGGGAGATTTTTTTTTTTTTTCAATTTTCTGGTCAACAGTGAAACCTGCATTTTCTGTGCAAAGAGCAGAGATCTCTGTGATAATAACTGTTCTCTAAGGAAACAGGAACAGTAGGATGGATATGTTGGTATGTATATACACTTCGCAAAAGACAGAGAAATAGATGACTAGAACTACTGCTGTCTATCTACTAAAATTACATGGAATTACAAAGGATGACAAACCCTAAATGTGCCATCAGCACGTTAGAGACCCAAGGCAGCTGGTGATGTAGTCCCAGTTTGAATGTCAGCAGGCTCAACACCCAGGAAGAGCCAGTGTTTCTGAGTGAGCCAGAGACAGGAAAAAACTAATATCTGGGCTCAAGGCAATCAAGCAGGATGAGCTCCCTCCTACTCACAGGAGGGTCAGCCTTTTGTTCTGTTTAGGCCTTCAGCTGTTTGGATAAAGCCCACCCATATCAAGGTGTGCAAGCTGCTTTACTCAGTCTACCAATTCAAATGATGCTCTCAAAAATGATACAAATGAACTTATATACAAAACAGAAATAGAACAAGGGACATAGAAAACAACTTTATAGTTACCAAAGGGGAAATGGGGAGAGGAATAAATTTGGAATTTGGGATTAACATAAACACACTATCTACATATAGAATAAATTACAACGAGGACCTACTATATAGCAAAGGAAACTGAACGCAATATTTTGTAATAACCTGTAAGGGGAAAGAACTTGAATATGCATCGATACATATATATACACGTGTTAATCAGTTTGCTCTATGCCTGAAATTAACAGAATATTGTAAATCAGCTATACTTCAATTTAAAAAAAAATCAAATTAAAAATGTTAATTGTGCCCAGAAACACCATTACAGTCTCACCCAGAATATTTGACAAACTGTCTGGGTTTCTTGTGGCCCAGTCAGTTGACATGTAAAAATTACCATCACAGTTCCCCTATTACAGTGGACCAATTTGGAAATGAAAACATCACCATCCCAGTTGTGAAAGCTTGTGCACATCACTTACACTCTCAGCCTCCAGTTTTCCCCTGGTAGGTAGTAGTGTGAAACGATTATTCCAAACAGAATATGTACAATGAATACCTCCTAATCTCACTGCAGACACATCCCACAGTTTAGGTAAATTCTATAATCCATTTAAATGCTAGAATTCTCTGCTCCTAAATTGGAGGAAAAGGAAAAGTGATTTGGAGGCTGCCACAAAACCCTTATGTGCAGAGGGATCACAAGAACATACTCTCATCTCTACTCTCATTCTCATAATAATCTGGAAGAAGAGTGAACGAAGGTTTTGCTAAGACTCTCTTATTAATTTGTTTTCTTAATATACAAAGTGGAAGGGATGCTTCTTCTAGAAAAAGAGCATGGTTATGACATTTGCATTATTGCTCTTTATTAGTTCCCTAGCACTGGTGCCTGCAAAGTGTAATTCAATTTATCTTTTTCAGTAGCTGTGTTTATAGTCATCCTGAGCATGACTATAAATAAACTCATACTTAAGAATTATAATATATTATAATATTTAAGAATTATGAAACTGACATACTATTAATATTTGCAAGTAGGCACAGAGGTTTCAACCTCATAATCCATAATCCATTTTATCTACTAACTGCTCTCATACTCTTCTTTCTAGCTTTTGAAAACATACTACCCATGCTGCTGCTGCTGCTGCTAAGTCGCTTCAGTCGTGTCTGACTCTGTGAGACCCCACAGATGGCAGCGCACCACACTCCTCCGTCCCTGGGATTCTTCAGGCAAGAACACTGGAGTGGGTTGCCATTTCCTTCTCCAGTGCATGAAAGTGAAAAGTGAAAGCGAAGTTGCTCAGTCGTGTCTGATTCTTTGCGACCCCAGGGACTGTAGCCTACCAGGCTCCTCCGTCCATGGGATTTTTCAGGCAAGAGTACTGGAGTGGGTTGCCATTTAACCATTAGAAAATAGATAGTATTACTACACACTGATGGCTTCATACCCTTAGTCATATCACAGGGAGGCCTCAGCAGTTTCTTTCAACAAGCCCTCCACTTCACTCTGCTGCTGCTGCTGCTGCTGCAGCTAAATTGCTTCAGTCGTGTCCAACTCTGTGCTACCCCAGAAACGGCAGCCCACCAGGCTCCTCCATCCCTTGAATTCTCCAGGCAAGAACACTGGAGTGGGTTGCTATTTCCTTCTCCAATGCATGAAAGTGAAAAGCGAAAGTGAAGTCGCTCACTTCACTCTACATACCTCCAAATGCACACCTAACAAGCTCTTCACAGATTACCCATAACACCACCATTTGATACAAAAACTGAAATAAACTATATGACCATCCTTAAGAAATATGTGTTTTCATGAAAAACAGAATGTCAATGTTTCGAGAAATAATAGTTCAAAAATCCATCATATTGCTCTCCCATCATAAACTTATCTAGAATCTGATCACTTCTTGCAAAACTTATTGCAACCATCCTCATCCAAGACACAGTCCCCTGTTACGATTATTGCCAAAGCTTTCTAATTGCTTTTCCCTTTTCCATCCTTACTTCCCTAGTCAATTTTCAAAACAGCAACCTATGTGATACTTTTAGCTTATCAGTGTAACCATGCTACTTATCTTCTCAAAAACTGGTCATGACTCACCTTTTACTCCCAAAAGGGTGAGTCCCAATGGAACTAGCTTCTCAGTGGCATCTTTGAGCACCTATGCTATTTGTCATAGCCGCCTTCTCTCTGTTCTAACCACTTGGCTCTCCTTGCCATTCTTTGAGCACAGGCATGCTTCCACATCAGTGACATGGCCACTTAGCATGAAACGTTCTCCCCAAGATGGACAATGACTCCCCTCCTTCAAGAGTTAAATCTTCTCTGTGCAGTCCCTCACTCACACATTCCTCCATTCTACTTTTGCCCCCATAGTACATGCCAGCTTCTTACAGACCGATTTAATTAGTATGTTTATTATCTGTCTAATTAGTATGTATGCTCCACAGAGGCAGGTATTTTGTCAATTTTATTCGCTGTTTTATCCTCATCATCTAGAATAGTGCCTGATATAACATTGGCTTTTAAAAAATAATTGTCAAATGGATGAGTGAAACAAGCAAAAAAAAAAAAAAAAGAGGTAGGAACTATTTTCTACTTTATTTGAACTTAATTGATGCCAACCTAAGCTACATGTATGTTGTTAATGCAATATAGAATTTTAACCGAAGATATTTAACCTAAGCAACAGATGAGACGCTTTAGCAAAGTTACAGAATAAAAAAGTAATGGTATTAAATTGTTAAGAGAAACAAGTTATTTAAGATTTTGATTCTCTCACTAATTAACTGGAAACATTTGATTCTCAAATTATTTTAGAGATATCAAAAGCTAGATTTCTATTTCCCTCTGATTTTCACTAGATGGTTTCCTTTTTTTAGGTTTTGTCTTTATGTTTGGTTTCATTTTGAATTTACTTCATATCTTTGATCACTTTTGCCTTTATATAGAAAATGTAGCAGATTAACCTTAGGGGGAAGAAGTAAATAGCCTGTTACCCTTAAAAAAAAGATTGAGTGGGCTATTAAAAAAAAGGCCTTTCTGTTCTGTATTTTGGGCTTCTTTTACATCACACAGAAAGCTTGGCTCTCCAGGCTAAGGAAAATGCTTCCATTTTAATGCAAAACTTTCAGAGTAATCCGGGTTTGTTAGCCTGATCGTGCAGCACTGCTGCAGATGGCCTGGATGCTGGTGGAGTCTGGCAGGGAAGGTGAGGGAAGGACACAGGGAAAGTGGTTTATACACTGTGGCTCTGTGCAGGGTGCTTACACTTCCAGCCCTAATTATCTCCTGGGGGGCAAGGCTTTCCAGTTAGCAAAAGAAAACTCCAAGGCCAAAGAAAGACTACATTCTGAAATATCCTGCTCATGAGAGAGAAAGCGTGGTTAAGAATTCATAAGCTCAGCTCCTCTGGTTGTTGTTGAAGTAGGAAGTAATGATTTGTATTGAAAATGAGGGAGAGGGTGTTTATGATGTCTTTGGGTTAAGATAAACATTTTTATTTAGCACTGTAAAAGATTTGGGGCAAATGCCTCAGGATGATTAAGGATTCAGGATGTTTCAATTATTTTATTTTCACATATTAATGCTTTCATATATTTATTTCTAAAATGTCTATTGAACATCTACTTTGAGCCAGGAACTGTGCTACCTGCTGAGTTACAGCAAGCGCAGAGCATACATGGTCCCTGCTCTCTGGAGCTTACTATATGGAATGTGTTAAGTCACTTCAGTCGTGTTCGACTCTTGGTGAGCCCATGGACTGTAGCCCGTGAGACTCCTCTGTCTATGGGATTTTCCAGGCAAGAATACTGGAGTGGATTACCACTTCCTTCTATAGATCTTCCTGACCCAGGATCAAACTCAGTTCTCCAGCCTTATAGGCAGATTCTTTATCATCTGAGCCACCTGGGAAGCCCACTGTATGGGATGCAAACAAAAAGTTAATTTATAGAGTAGTGAGTTCTAGATTTTAGCCAAATGAAGCTTCTTAGTGACTTACTTAACAGCTTCTGATTTCCTCGTGATGTCTTCTGATGATGATGAAACTGAGCAGGACCCTGCAGGGCCTTCCCAGGGACAACCCCACCTTGGTTGTAGAAGAGCTTTAGCTTCCCCAGCCTTCCTAGAGTTCCAAAAAGCAAATTTAATTGGTGAAGAGAGAAAATGCAGAAACAAAGGAAAGCAGTCAAATAAGACAAAACAGCTTAGTCATAAAACAAAATCAAGGACTTTTAGTTCCTCAAGGGCTATAGTTAGTATCCTGAGCCATATCCTTGAGTTCTTTTGCAAGTACTAAATGTCTCCACCCCTTTCCACCAGGTAGAAGAAGTTAACTGCATGTTGACAAGCAGCACATAACCCCTGACTGGTTGGACCAGAAGGTTGATGACTGAAACTCCAGAAACACATCATCCTGTTACTTCACCATCAACCACCAATCAGATAACTAAGCCTGAATTAATCACACACCCCACAACCCTCTCTCTCATCTTGCTTTTAACGTCTCTTCTCCGAAAGCCATTGAGGATTTTAGGTCTTTTGAGCATGAGTTGCCAATTCTCTTTGCTTGGTGACCACTTTGGGCAGCTTGAAATAAATGCTATATTCTCCTCCACCACAATTCGGTGTCAGAAGATTGGCTTTAATGCAGATCAGGTGAGCAGACCTGAGTTTAGTTTGGCAAAAATGATGAAGGATGAGAAAATGATATTTATTTGGTTGAAGCTTTGAAGAAAACATGGAAAGTTTAAAATAGTCACATCGCAGAATTAGGTGGCCAGAAAAAAAGAGAGAGAGAGAAGGTGTGTTGAACAAGGCTGAAGAAGACACCTGAGTCTCTAAGTTATGTTAGATCCAATCTATAAAGCTGTATGCTTTTCTTTAGCAGGTTTTGACATTTGACTTTTCATGGAAGGTGTATAATTGAATTTGTTCATTGTTGGGACTTCTCTATTTGAGTCAAAAAGAAAGAAAATGGAGCATACATGTTGAAGTCAAATTAAATGATGAGATTAAATGATGAATTAGAGTCTTAGCTACAGAGAGAAAGAAGTGAAGTCAGATTGGAATAGAACAGGCCGATGACTGGACATTTGGAGTGATCAAGGAGAAGGTACAGTGGGCATAAAGATGAGAAGATGGTGGCCAAAAGGTCAGGTGCCTGAATTTAATATTTCAGATGAAATGTCTTCAGCGTAGCCATGTCACTAGGAAAAAATGAGGAGAGAATTCACTGCAGATGACAAGTCAAAGAAATATAAAGCCTGCAAGTTGGATATGACAGTTGCTAAAGCGAACCAGGGTAATAGTCCTAGGTGTGGGAAACCGGAGGGCTGTAAGTAGGTACCACGGTCTTCAGAGAACGAGTGAGTGAGCAAGAGGTCAACACATACCATGGTAAGAGTTTTAACAGGACAGCAGGAGTTTCAACTGACAGGAAGGGGAGTGACGCTGTAACTATCCAAGGGAGTGAAGAGGTCTCCAGTTCAACTTCCTTCATGGAGTAGGGGCTAGGGACAGGTCTCAGAGAATGAGCAATCTTCACTTCACCTGTTGCTTCATCTATTATGAAGATATAGAAGCTCTGATCCCAAACAATACAATATAAGATCCCAGATAATATAAGTGAGCTAGTTTTTAAAGACATAAGGTCATATGACCAACCAGATGTTTGAGGAAACTTGTGCTGGACAGTTCTGAAACAGAATAAAACAGACTTTTTTTAGGAGTACAATTTGATATTTTTCTTCCAGTTTTACTGAGGTGTAATTAACAAATAGCACTGTCTACATTTAAGGACTACAGCATAGTGGTTTGATTTACATACGTCATGATGTGATAATCACAGTAAGTTTAGTGAACATCCATCACTTCACACAGACACAAAATTAAAGAAATAGAAAAAGATTTTTTTTCTTGGGATGATTTACTCTCTTAAAAACTTTCATGTAAAACATACTGCAGTGTTAATTACACTTAGCGTGTTGTACATTACCTTCCTAATAAGTATTTATCTTGCACTGAAAGTTTGTGACTTTTGACTGCATTTATCCAGTTTCTACCCTCCTAATCCTCCGCACCCTACCATACCACTGGTAACCACAAATCTGATCTCTTTTTCCATGAGTTTTTATTTGTTTGTTTGTAACAAGTATCTTTTTAACTGCTGAATTCACTGCAAATGAGAGAATTCCCCAAAAGCCACAGTAAAGAGGCAGCAGAAAAGCAGAGCTGCAAATGAGTATTAAAACCAGGGCAACAGCTAAGACTTTTCCAGTCCTGGTAAAAATGCAGCCTTGAGTTTTAAATGCTTCATAGAAGATCTCAGGCTTGTACAAGGTGGAGATGTGAAACCATAACACTGATTGTGAAATGAAGTCAAAGTTGCTCAGTCATGTCTGACTCTTTGCAACCCCATAGACTAGAGAGTCCATGGAATTCTCCAGGCCAGAATACTGGAGTGGGTAGCCTTTCCCTTCTCAAGGGGTTTGTCCCAACCCAGGGATCGAACCCAGGTCTCCCTCATTGTAGACAGATTCTTTACCAGCTGAGCCACAGTGGAAGCCCAAGAAGTGGTTAGCCTATTCCTTCTCCACTGCATCTTCCTGACCCAGGAATTGAACTGGGGTCTCTGGCCTTGTAGGCAGATTCTTTAACAACAAAGCTATGTATTCTCAACCCCCAAATAATTGGATTCCCACAGAAAATCTGCCAAAGGCAAGACAGTTAAATTCAGGACTTTCAATTGACTGAATTTTAGTCTACATTTCTCTCACTCCCATTGGATTTTTCTCTTTCCCACTGGATACTAACTTAGAAGAATGTGGCATTCCCTCCCCACTCTCTCTTTACAAATTTATCTAGAAGAGAGGGAAAAGCAGATGCTCTCCATCTCGGACAGACAACAAGCTTACAGACTCTCTCAGGACCCTCAATTTAAAACACCCCACCATCTCTATTTTCTGCTGTGGTACAGAGAACAGTCTAGAACCTTGCTAATTTCTCAGTCCCTCCTGGACGCAAGGCTCACGTGTCCTCTGCTCTCAGATTCCCAGCCTCCTTGGGAGGTGGGGAAGCCATTATTTTCTGCTGGGAACTTCAGCTCACAGCAGCTGCTTTTACACCTTTGCACCACGTGCTCACTGTAATTTTTTGTATATCCTCTCTTTATAGAAAGACTTTGAACTTTGATACACAATAAAAAGAAGCTTTTAAAACTCAAATGTCTTTCTCTCAAGACTACTGTGTCTGCTGTTAAAAAAATGCCACCATGGCTTTCAAATGTCTACTTAAGAAAAATAAATCTAAATGTCACTTCTTTTTTCTCTGAATTTATGTGATAAAAATGCTACTCTGAGAGCCACAGAAATGAAAAACCATAGCTGAGTGGATGTCGGGCAGATCACACACAAGGTAGTCAAAGACTTAAAAAAATAATAATTCATGCCTACTAATGCCTTCCAAAATGTAAACTAATAGTTGTGCAGATGTTTAATATTACATGCCTTTTACAGTCTACTTCAAAGCTTTTGGTAAAGATAAACAGAATGTGGATGAGTATAAGTTTATTGCCGAGTTGATTTGGTGAGAGGTTAGGCTAAGTAGAGGGTCTTCCCCGGTGGCTCTAGTGGTAAAGAACCTTTCTGCCAGTGCAGCAGACATAAGAGATGTGGATTCAATCTCTGGGTCAGAAGACCCCCTGGAGAAGGAAATGGCAACCCACTCCAGTATGCTTGCCTGGAGAATCCCATGGACAGAGGAGCCTAGTGGGTCCTAGTGAGTCCATGAGGACTCAAAGAGTTGGACATGACTGAAGTAATTTAGCACACTTTCACATAAAGCTAAATAGAGGGGCCACCTCTTGAGATCAGTTCAACCTGGTTGTCTTTATTTTAGCCATACACATACCAGAATCACTTTATAAATCTTTGAATAAATATGTTCAGTTTCCCCACATCTTAAAATTACATTGTTCATATGTTCTTTCCTGGATTATTAGGTATTATTAAAAGAAGGCATGCCAACATGAACTGCATGGTGGCTAGTATTCAATAATTAACAGTTATGGATTTTACTTTGGCCACCTCATGCGAAGAGTTGACTCATTGGAAAAGACTCTGATGCTGGGAGGGATTGGGGGCGAGAGGAGAAGGGGACGACAGAGGATGAGATGGCTGGATGGCATCACTGACTCGATGACATGAGTTTGAGTGAACTCCAGGAGTTGGTGATGGACAGGGAGGCCTGGCGTGCTGCGATTCATGGGGTCGCAAAGAGTCAGACACGACTGAGTGACTGAACTGAACTGAACTGAAAAAAAGACTCGTTCAGTTATAAGTAGATAAGAAAACTGACCAAAATTTGCTTCAGTAGATATTATTTTTTTTTAGATCTATACAGAGCCACCAAAGATCTGGTTTCATTTTCTCCATCTGTTAAAATCTCAATCAATGCATGAGTGCTAAGGTTCTTTGTTGTGTCTGACTCTTTTGCAATCCCATGAACTGTAGCCTGCCAGGCTCCTCTGTCTGAAGGATACCCCACGCAAGAATATTGGAGTGGGTTGCCATATTCTCCATCATGGGCTCTTCCCAACCCAGGAATCAAACTGACATCTTTTATAACTTCTTCATTGGCCAGAAGGTTGTTTACTGCTACACCACCTGGGAAGCCCACTAGTCAATGGTTTGAGTCTATTTTCAAATAGGATCTCTTTTGAGGTCTCAGCGTCATTGTGAACAGCATCCATGGTTGCAGTCTTCTAGGTTCACGTCTAGTAAGAAGAAAAAATAAGAAAGAGTCAAATGAAATCTTTGGCCTAAGTCTCATGGGGCAGGGTTGGACTGCATGCCCACCCCTGAAGGAATCTCTTAATGGAATGTGATGATAGCTTTAGCCAACCCAGGCTTTTCTTGGAGTTAACAGGGAGTTACAACCAAAGCAAGTAACCTGGAAGTGGAGGAAAGATCGCTCCCCCAGGAAACTCAGAGGTGTGTTTCTAGGAGAAAAGTGAGAAGATAAAAAGTTCATGTAGGTTCATGTAGGTCTTTTCTGTTAGACTCTAGATGAACTCAATTCATGTATCTTTTCAGAAGTTCTCAGATGTAAGGAATAATTATGCTCTAAATTGTACCCTAGAGATCATTAAAGGCTCACTTTGTTGAAACAGCTAATTTTGAAACAGCAGAAATATCAAAATGTGCTACTTATGATTCAATATGTATTCTCCTCTCCTTCTTTAAAATTGAACATTGGTTTTATTCCAGGTTCTTTTTTATCCAGCTAAAAGAATTAATTCCCATCCTCTCTTTAAGCCAAGTATGGTCAGTTAACATCTTACTAATACTGTTGAAGTGGAGTGTTTTATAGAACTTCAGCAAAGATTTCATAGAAGAAACGCACTTGGGAAGAGCACTTTATGCTCACTTCCCTCACCCCAAACCCTTTCTGTTGACTTACATGCACATAACACCCTAGAATTCCAGCAATTCTTTAAATCATGAGGCAATATTAAGGATGAAACCTTCAGACTAGGATAAGGGAGCAGTAAGTGGGAAGTAGCTTAAGTGAGTGCCTCACGATCATGAAGCCATCACACCAGTCCTAATCTGTTTATTGCTGAATTATTTCTTGCAGGGAAAGAATAATGTACAGCTTGAACCACTGCTACTTGGAATTTTCTGGTATATGTGTATCCAAACCTAACCCAAAGACATTCAAGTTTATAACATTCATGTTCCTGGAGACCAAAGGCCTATTTATGTAATTTCTGGAAACCACTTGCAACATGAAGTTATTATTATTTTATGTCAAGAGCCTCAGCTTTGCAATTTCCCATGTACTTGGGACTCTAAATCACTGGTGTTCCAAATGTCTAGATTAGAAGCTAGGTCATTCACCAGGAAATATATATTATGCCTGCAAGCCTAAAAATCTGCTGGTTCTAGACACTTGCCCTGTAGCCACTTCAACTTCCTGATATTGTTCATTTTGCTACTATATTTAAATTTGGAACATTATTTCCAAAAGTTTCCAATTACAAAAATACATGTAGAGATGAAAAAAGAAGAAGACTTTCTTATATGTCTTCTAGCTCTCTCATTCCTTGTTTCTATAAGGCCATCTTAAACGCCTTTTTTAAAACATACTCACTTACATCTATGGGCTCTAAACAGGTGATAACTGCATAATGATCTCAGTTCAGTTCAGTTCAGTCGCTCTGTCATGTCCAACTCTTTGCAGCCCCGTGGACTGCAGCAGGCGAGGCTTCCCTGTCCATCACCAACTCCTGGAGCTTACCCAAACTCATGTCCATTGAGTCAGTGATGCCATCCAACCATCTCATCCTCTGTCGTCCCCTTCTCCTCCTGCCTTCAATCTTTCCTAGCATCAGGGTCTTTTCAAATGAGTCAGTTCTTCACATCAAGTGGCCAGAGTATCAGAGTTTCAGCTTCAACATCAGTCTTTCCAATGAATATTCAGGACTGATTTCCTTTAGGAAGGACTGGTTGGATCTCCTTGCAGTCCAAGGGACTCTCAAGAGTCTTCTCCATACCACAGTTCAAAAGCATCAGTTCTTCAGCACTCAGCTTTCTATATAATCCAGTGGTCTAAACCTATTGAAATCAGACTCTAAATAACTGAGCGTATAATTTGAGAAGGAAAGTTCTGGGTATGAGCCTCACAGAGGGGTGGTGATGTTGATTTGTGGTATCGAAGTACAGGTTTCTGAAATAGAGAGAAAAAAGTCCTGTAAAAGGGAATGAAACATTAGTTTTGGGTCCTAGAGCATAATCTGAGTTTTAAAGTATTGTGAGACTAATATAATTACACAGGGTGGAGCAAAGAAGGAACTTTAAGATTTACCCAGAGTCAAAGGTAGACACAAGAAAGAATGAAACTGTATGAAAAGAGATTTCAATAAAAAAGGGGTGAGGCCCAGGATGGGAAACAAATCCAGAGCTCAGTGTCTTCAATAACATGCAATAAGAGAAGAATTAGGCTCAAGTAAATAAACTAGAAGAGAGGGCTGTAAATATTTCCAAAGGTGATATATTAGTTTTTGATTGCTGCCTTAATAAATTTCCATAAACTGATCAGCTTAAAACAACCCTCATTTATCTCACAGTTCTGTAGGTTAGAAATCTGACATGTGTCTCACTAAGCTAAAATCGAAGTGCTAGCAGCTTCCTGCAGTACTCTCGCCTGGAAAATCCCATGGATGGAGGAGCCTGGTAGGCTGTAGTCCATGGGATTGCTAAGAGTTGGACACGACTGAGCGTCTTCACTTTCACTTTTCACTTTCATGCATTGGAGAAGGAAATGGCAACCCACTCCAGTGTTCTTGCCTGGAGAATCCCAGGGACGGGGGAGTCTGGTGGGCTGGCGTCTATGGGGTCACACAGAGTCGGACATGACTGAAGCGACTTAGCAGCAGCAGCAGCAGCTTCCTTATGGGATGCTCCCAGGAAGAACCCACTTCCAAGTTCAGTCAAGAGCTATCACCCTGTATTTCCTTGGCTATAGGACTGAAGCACCCATTTTCTTGCTGGTTGTCATCAGGAGGCCACTGTTATTTCCTAGAGACCTTTCCCAGTCCTTAACTGTGGGCATCTTAAAGCCAACAGTGGCACCTCAAACACTCTCACAATGGAATCTGATTTCCCTTCCACCACAGCTCTCTATGGGGGCTTCCCAGGTAGCTGAGTGGCAAGGAATCTGGCTGCCAAGCAGGAGACGTGGGTTCAATCCCTGGGTCAGGAAGATCCCCTGAAGAAGGAAATAGCAACCCACTCTGGTATTCTTGCCTGGGAAATCCCCTCAACAGAGGAGCTTTGTGGGCTACAGTCCATGGGGTCACAAATGAGTCAGACACAACTTAGCAACTAAATAGCAACAACAACAAAGCCTCTCTCCTCATCTTTTCTGCAGCATCTCTCTGGTCATAGAGACAGTTTCTGCTTTTAAGGATTCACATGACTAGATTGTGCCTATCCAGATAACCCTAAATAATCTGCAAAGTCGTTTTTGCAGAGATTACAGAAATTAGGATGTAAACATCTTTGGGAAACCACCCTGCCTGCTGCAGATAAATACCTAAAAGAGCCAGTGAATTTGCTGTAGTTAGGGAGAGAATTCAGAGTCTTCATTGTTTTTCTGATACCATTCCGACAATATCCACCATGTAATGGAATTCAGGGAGGTGAATAGTTATTTATCACGTTATTTACTCTCTGTTCTCAGATTTTAAAACCTCTGGTCATCTCAGACAACACCTAAATGAACATAATTAACACAAAGTTAAATATAATTACAGAGTCCTAAGAAAACTTGGTAACACTTTTCCCACATGAGAAGTTAAAAGAATTGACAAAATGACCTGCTGTTAAGTGTATCTCTTTCAATCTCTTATTCATCTATGGTCGTGGAAAGCTATTGTGTTTCACGCATAACCTCTTTGCATTATATTTTATTAAATGCCATTTATAAAAGTGTGCAAATTGATTGAGATCAATTTATTACACATGTTGAAGCAATAAGACTTTTAGGTGATAAGTGTAATTAACAAGAGAATACCACCAAAAGTGTTGATATACTACAATGTCTATGCATTTATCATCATCTGTACAAAATAACTCAAGGTTTAATAACTCCAGTTTTCATAAACTCAAGTGATTGTAACTCAGAGCTCTGCAGTTTCCCTTTTGTTTGTTAACTGAGGCCCCAAGAGTGTCACTGAAGTTGGTGTAATTTCCGACTGCTTTATTGGGATATGAAGATCTAACTGATCAGCCTAAGTTTTATAATTATATCAGGGAGTACATGAAATCATTCTCAGTGGAGAAGTGAAATATGGAGGAGCAAAAGATGTTTTACTTAGATCAGATCAGATCAGTCGCTCAGTCGTGTCCAACCCTTTGCNAAAAAAAAAAAAATCCAATGTATTATCAGACTTGATAAAATTCCATGATTTTCAGGATATTTCTATTATAAAAGAGAGTCAGGTAATGATTTTCAGTGTGATTAGGTGACACCAACAATAAAATAGCAATAAAACCCCATCAGAAACCCTGCTTCCTGGGCTCAAATCTTTGTTGTTTCACTTGTTAGCTGTGTGATTATTGGTGAACCAGTTAATATCTTCAAAGGCCCAGTTTTCTCTTGTTTAAAAGAAGAATGGTATTAATAACTATGTCATAAAGTTTCTCTGAGGAAAGTATATATTGGTACATATGAAACAAAGAAATCCTTATCACTTGATAAGGTTTTAAAAAATCTAGTTATTATTATCATGGTAGATATTGGTTATACCAATGAGTAAGCTGCAAACTAAATTACATGATCAAGAGGATAAGAAAAGTAATGATAGTGACATTATTTTAAGTTTGGGCTTGTATATTTTATCCTTTGTTTAAAATGAGCTGAGTTGCAAAAATTTCAACAAATGAACAACAATAGGAGAAAAAGATTTGAGGGATTTTAAAATAGGACTTCAGTTAAAGCATTAACTTTAAATATGCTTCCAAGCAAGTATTAATACATGAGAAATCAGTTTTAAAACATATGTAAATTTAATGTATATGTTTTAGCTAAATAAGGTTGAAAACATATAAACTTGATTTTTAATGGCATTGCCTTGCTTTAGGCATATTTAACATTCNGGACTTCAGTTAAAGCATTAACTTTAAATATGCTTCCAAGCAAGTATTAATACATGAGAAATCAGTTTTAAAACATATGTAAATTTAATGTATATGTTTTAGCTAAATAAGGTTGAAAACATATAAACTTGATTTTTAATGGCATTGTCTTGCTTTAGGCATATTTAACATTCAAAACTGGTTTTGACACAAATTTGATTATCATTTTGGAAAAACCCAGTTTTTATCAAAAGGCTACTATTGGAATGTATTTTCTATTTATATTTATTCATTTCCTTTTAAAAATGTTAACGTTTTATAGGTAATGGAAATATCTTAGCTCTAGTATGTTGAAAGCAAGTATTTTTAGCTGTAAATGTGTTGTTAAAATTACGTTTAATCTTTTCTTCAACCTGCAGAAAAGAAACAACCTGAATTAATATAAATCCAAGTAAAAATATGCACCATGGGTTACCGGGAAAAATTTAAATTCCTTCCCTCCCCACTCTAGTTTTATAGGTAAAGGAAATGTCTTAGCTCTACTATGTTGAAAGCAGGTATTTTTGGCTGTAAATATGTTGTTAATATTATATTTAATCTCTTTTTCAACCTGCAGAAAAGAAACAACCTGAATTAATATAAGTCCATGTAAAAATATGCACCATGGATTACTGAGGAAAAATTTAAATTCCTTTGCTCCCCCCTCTAGTGGAATAGGTGATGTAGTGTTTTTCCCCCAGGGAACTTTAGCTCACTCTTGCTTGAAACTTCATAGTAGAGGTCACCAGTGAAGGAATTTTGTTCTGTGATAGGATTCTTCTGAAATCAGACAATCCCTCCCTTAATCTGGGATCTAGCAATTTACTTTTTAGGACTTCTCAAGTGGTTCAGTGGTAAAGAATCTGTCTGCAATACAGAAGTGGGTTTGATCCTTGGGTGGGGAAGATCCCCTGGAGAGAAAAACGGCAAACCATTCCAGTATTCTTGCCTGCTACTGCTAAGTCGCTTCAGTCGTGTCCGACTCTGCACGACCCCATAGATGGCAGCCCACCAGGCTCCCCTGTCCCTGGGATTCTCCAGGCAAGAATGCTGGAGTGGGTTGCCACTTCCTTCTCCAATGCATGAGTGGGTTGCCATTTCCTTCTCCAATGCATGAAAGTGAAAAGTGAAAGTGAAGTCGCTCAGTCATGTCCGAAGTGAAGTTGCTCAATCGTGTCCGACTCTTAGCAACCCCATGGACTGCAGCCTACCAGGCTCCTCTGCCCATGAGATTTTCCAGGCAAGAGTACTAGAGTGGGGTGCCATTGCCTTCTCTGATTCTGGCCTGGGAAATAATAATTTACTTTTCTATGTGTCTATTCCTCAAGGCTAATATTTTGTTTTAGACCTATAAGAATCTTGAGTTTCTCACATCAGATATAATTTTTCTTAAAAGACAAAAAAATCCAACCAAATACATTTGAAGATCTAATTGGCTTCATTAGGTGATTCATGTATATGGCAACCCACTCCAGTATTCTTGCCTGGAGAATCCCATGGACAGAGGAGCCTGGCAGGCTACAATCCATGGGGTCACAGAGTCAGACACGACTTAGTGACTAAACCAGCACCACCAGGTGATTCATGTAACAGGAAGCATGCCTTCTAGCAACTAGAAGGGCCCTCCATGGAGTTGTACAAAATGAAAGGTCTTTACAGAGAGAGGGAGCCTTACTTTCAGGTAAGGATTTTAGAAATGGTGAGAGAGAAGGTCTCAGGGTGTGTGATGAGATCATGTACAATTCTCTCACAGGTTGGTGATGAGAAAACAATGATGTTTCTGGAATCTCAATTGTCAACTTTCTGGTTCCAACTCATCTAAGTGAAAACAGTGTTAAGTAATCATACATTTAAAAAACACATTCATGCAGCATTTGTTAGTAGGGAGTCCAAACCAATTGTAGTGGTTGCATACAGTTACCATTGGTAACTGCATACAGTTACTGTTCTCCACCTGGTAGAGGTTTCAGTATCTGCAAAACAACTCAAGAGATATGGCTGAAGATTGCTTATAACCCTTGAAAGAAATGAAAGATCCTTGACTTTGTTTTATGGCTGCTCTCCTTTGTTTCTGCATTTTCTCACTTCTCTGATTAAATTTAGTCTTTGGAACTGGAGGAAAGGCCTAGGAGGCTAAACAGGAAGTAGGGGACATGAAAAAAAAGGAGTTGTGTGTCCCTAGGAAGGCCCTGTAGCATCCTGCTCAGTTTCAACAATACTATTTTTCAAATAGGAAATGATCTCTCTTCCATTCCCTACTCCTGGATATTTCATATGGGAATCAGATTTTCTCATTATTGTTATTCTAAAGCTTCCCCAGCAGTTCAGATGGTAAATAATCTGCCTACAATGTAGGAGACCCCGGTTTGATCCCTGGGTTGGGAAGATCCCCCGGAGAAGGAAATGGCAACCCACTCCGGTATTCTTGCCTGGAGAATTCCACAGACAGAAGAGCCTGGTGGGCTACAGTCCATGGGGTCACAAAGAGTCAGACATGACTGAGCGACTAACACATTTTCACTTCTCAAAAGTTCATTCTAAGTTATTAACATTTCGATTCTAAATAATTCAGACAATCTTGTCTTCAAGATTGTCTTCAGTCTTGTCTTGAACTTTCTACTGAATCTTCCTACTTGACTTGCATCAAGGAATAGTTCCCCTAACACTCAGAAATATCTTTTATAGGAATTTTATTTTTCACTAAATATTCTTCAAAGCCATCACATTTCCTGCATTGGTTATTTGGGATGTATTGATGACAGTCTACAGTTGGTTTGGATTCCCTACTAACAAATCCTGCATGAATGTGTTTTTAAAATGTGTGGTTACCTAACACTTACTGTTTTCACTTATCATTTCAACTCAGAGAGAGTGCTAAATATCTTTTTACATTTATAATGCAAAATATTTATACTCATCTAGTATTCCAGACATTGTGTCAAGACCTGGTGACATTTATGTAATTCACAAATAAGGAAGGGTAACATAAATTATATTAATTGAATAATAATTTATTTTTTAAAATAAACCAAGAAGAGGACTGGATGAATTAGAATATTTATTTGAAGGAAAATTTGGTTTCATTTCACTCGGTGTCAGCTTTTTAGTTTTTTTAATATGTAAGAAATTACTACCATTTGATAATCAGATCCATTCAAGTTTCAATCGTCTCAACCACACCTCTGTAGCAAAAAGATACAGCTTGAGATCACAGATCGCATTGTGTTCTTTAGTCTGAAGCAATGCTTTGGTCTTTCTGTGCTTTTATTGATCTTGATACTTCTGAATATTAGAAACCAATAATTGTGTGAAATGCCCCTCAATTTTGTTTGTCTAATGTGTTCCCATGACTAGATTCATATGGTATATCTTTGGCAGGCCTATTACAGGATTGATGCTGTGGTCCCTTCTCTGCCTTCACCGGGGCACTCACGTTGATCTGTCTTGTTATTGATGATGTTCATTTTGCTTACTTCATTACGGGGATTGGCCAGGCTTCTCTCATACAAATTAATTCAAATTTTTTTTTTGGTAATCAGTAGGCATTTTGTGGAAAGGTACTTTGGGAGTTGGTTATGGACAGGGCGGCCTGGTGTGCTGCGGTTCATGGGGTCACAAAGAGTCGGACACAACTGACTGAGTGACTGAACTGACTGACTGACTGACTTTGGAAGGATGTAATTATTCCATTCGGAATCCAGTTTGTACTTTGTGTTTATGGAGGTTACATTCCTCTGACTCATCTAATGTTTCTCAGATGATTGTTCAGAAAGAAACCAGACAAGGAAGAGAAAAGGCAAAAATCCTTTAGTTAAACAGAGATGGCTGAGGTCTGAGCTATGCCGTGCAGTATGCTCAGTCATGTCTGGCTCTTTGCGACCCTATGGACTGTAGCTCTCCAGGCACTCTGTCCATGAGATTTCTGAGGTTAAACTACTGGAGCAGATTGCTCTTTCTTCCTCTAGGGAAGGAACCTTCCTGACCCAGGGATCGAACCCACACCTCCTGCATTGCAGGCAGATTTTTTTTTTTTTTTTTTTTACCGCTGAGCCATTGGGGAAGCCCCTCATTGAGCTCAGGTTATTCATTTCACAGGGGAAGGAACCCAAGGCCCAGGAAGGTTAAGTGAGATGTCTGGGTCCAGAACCCATGGATCCTCTCTCTCAGCCAGGGACTTGACACAGCAACACACTTTCAGGGTTTTATTATTGATCATCCCTTTCTTGAGTGAGTTTCTCAGTGCAATTTAATGGCTATTGTAAAAAACTTTTTGAAAGATTCAAGAATGTGAATCAATAAGAAACTCTATCTATAGGGTTTTATTTTAAAATGTTTTTTATGGTTATATTTCATCTAGCTATTCTGTTTTATATTTGTTCTTGGAGGTATATAAGGCTGGAAGCATTAGTCCACAGATACAAAGTGAGTGAGTGTCACACAGCCTTCTCTTTCCCAACCAAACTTAGGAAGTTTAGTTTTTAAAGAAGTCCCTTGGTATGACCTCTGACTTCTAAGATCATCCGTATTTAGCTCTAGAGTAATTTATCATCATTTCGCTATACATCCTATCTCCTGAAGCTTTCTCAAGTTGGCTAGACATAAAAGCAAAGATTTATTGTGACAAATATATTACATATAGAACCAAATTTTTAATGTGGAAATAAGTCCATAGAAGTTTGCTAAAATATAGTGATTCCTGTATCTCTACTCAGAGATTTACTCAGCAAGTATGCATTGGGGTCTAAATGTCTACATTTTAAAATTCAGAAGTTTCTGATGCAGGTGTGCCTGGGGACACACCATGGGAACACTGTGACTAATATAGATTACTCATTTTAAAAATTAAAGCTGATTTTAGTGTTCTCATACAACCTAAGGAAAGGATAGAAGAATCTGTGACTATTTAGCTGAGGAATTTCATCCAGCTACCACTCAGTGATTCCTACCTGACTTTTATGATTGACAGTTCTCATGGAACCTATGCCAGGACCCTGACTTTCAGCCTATTACTCTCCCAGCCAGTTTGGCTGGTGGTCACTCGGCATGATGGCTTTGTCCACAGCTCACTCACCACCTAATGTGCCACTTGCTTTTAGTCACAGCCTTGGTCTCTGACTATCTGAGAGCATGAGTGCGTGCTAAGTCACTTCAATTGAGTCTGACTCTTTATGACCCTGTGGACTGTAGCCTACCAGGCTCCTGTGTCCATGGGCTGTTACAGGTAAGACTACTGGAGTGGGTTGCCATGCCCTCCTCCAGGGGATCTTCCTGACCCAAGGATCAAACCCATGTCTCTTACATCTCCAGCATTTGTAGGCGGGTTCTTTACAACTAGCACCAGCTGGGAAACCCTCTGACTATCTACAGGGTCCAAAAAGAAATTGCTCCTGGCAGCCAGTGAGGAACAACAAGGAGGGAAGCAATGGTTTAAAATTATGAAGCCCCCAGTGGGGAGTTTAATTACTTTTGAATTTTAGCCAAGAGCTATTTCACTTTTCAATTTCCAAGCAGATTATCAGGTATTGATATCCATTCAAATGTCAGTTCTTTTTTTTTTTTTTGAGATCTTATTTTATTCTTAAATTTATTTGTTTTTAATTGAAGGATATTTGGTCAACAATATCATGTTGGTTTCTGCCAAACATCAACATGAATCAGCCATATATATACCTATGTCTTCTCCCTCCTGAATTTGAAATAGTTTTCTAAAACAATACTCATGCTTATTAAAAATGAGAGAACTCCTGAATAATATTAATCATTAAAAGTTAATTAAATCTATATAAGTAAAAAGTTGGCTTAAAACTCAACATTCAGAAAATGAAGATCATGGCATCTGGTCCCATTACTTCCTGGGAAATAGATGGGGAAACAGTGGAAACAGTATCAGACTTTATTTTGGGGGGCTCCAAAATCACTGCAGATGATGATTGCAGCCATGAAATTAAAAGACACTTACTCCTTGGAAGAAAAGTTATGACCAACCTAGACAGCATATTCAAAAGAAGAGACATTACTTTGCCAACAAAGGTCCATCTACAAGGCTATGGTTTTTCCAGCGGTCATGTATGGATGTGAGAGTTGGACTGAAGAAAGCTGAGTGCCAAATAACTGATGCTTTTGAACTGTGGTGTTGGAAGACTCCTCAGAGTCCCTTGGACTGCAAGGAGATCCAACCAGTCCTTTCTAAAGGAGATCAACTCTGGGATTTCTTTGGAAGGAATGATGCTAAAGCTGAAGCTCCAGTACTTTGGCCACTTCTTGCGAAGAGTTGACTCATTGGAAAAGACTCTGATGCTGGGAGGGATTGGGGGCAGGAGGAGAAGGGGACAGCAGAAGATGAGATGGCTGGATGGCATCACCTACACGATGGACATGAGTCTGAGTGAACTCTGGGAATTGGTGATGGACAGGGAGGCCTAGGGTACTGCGATTCATGGGGTCGCAAAGGGTTGGACACAACTGAGAGACTGAACTGAACTGAACAAATATATACTGTGTGGTAATTATGCACCGGGCACTGTGACAGACTAATTTTCTCACAGGATTATATAAATTTGAATGAGTCCTTTATAAAGTAATTAAAATTCTATACTCATTGATTAGCCAACATCCCCATAACTTTCAATGCAACCTTTCAAAGTAGATATTATTCAAGTTTTGCCAAGTAGGAAACAGAAACTAAGAAAAATCAGGATGCTTGTCCACATTCAGACAGTTCATAAATATCAGAGGTTCCCCTGGGTTGGTTTGAACCCAAGTTTTTCTTTTTCCAAGACCCTTGCTCTTTCTGCTTCACTCCACAACCTCATGCACTTTCATCCGTGTGACTATTTTCTGCCTCAGTAGAAGCAGCTTTTTTATTATCATCTTAACTGCCCTCTGTGCTGAACCTTGCCATTTCAAACTTGGTCATCCCAATAACTCTGAGAAAGTTGGTAGAGTATAGTCACTGAACTTTATATTAAACCTCTTCATCATACTTACTTCATTGAAGTTTAATAATCTACTCCCTCGTGTCAGCCTCTTGCTTCTTGAAGCTAAGGTCTTATTTATTTTTGTATCCTTCTACCTGGGCACACAAAGGTGCTCTCTAAGTTGAATTGAAATAAATGTTTCTGGGGACTTCCCTGGTGGTCCAGCGGTAAAGACTTTGCCTTCCAATGCAGGCAGTGTGGGTTCTATCCTTGGTCAGGGAACTAAGATCCCACAAGCCTTGTGGTCAAAAAACCAAAACATAAAACAAAAACAGTATTGTAACAAATTAAATACTTTAGGATGGTCCATGTTAGAAAAAAGAGAAATGTTTCTAGAATGATTTCCACATTTAAGCAATAATGCAGTTATAGTAATAACTTATATTTATGTCCAGTATTTTCATGTGTAAGAAATTTGTATTTAGTCTGACATATATTTCCATCAAAATAAGTAAAGTAAAATTTAGAGGTCTGTGTTTGATGGAATTGGCCTCAGATACGATGGTATGTTGACAGAGCTTTGAAAACTGTAGAGTGTTTGCAAATATAAAATACTGTTATCTCTGAAAGATATAGAACAATCCTGTCAAAGATTGTTTCACTTTGTTTTCAGACACTGCAACATTATTATCTGCCACACGTTTTCTGTACTAGGCTATCTTTTACTGTACAATGAAGACAGCTCTTAAACTATTAACCTCAGAACAATCTGGTACAATGGCGAATCTTTTACAAAGCAATTAAAATTTGAGCAAATCACAAGGCAGAAATGACAGTAACCAAATGAGGAAAAGGCAAGATTAAATTGTGCCATAAATTATAAGCAGCCTGGTATATTGGTTTTCTCTTCTGGAGGAAATGCCCGCCCTCATTACCACATTCCAGCACACTCACCACTCAAGCTTACCTTATTTGACAACTTGCCTTCTTTATGCTTCTGAAAATTATTTTACTCCTCTGTAGAATTCCATAATATTTTTTCCTCAACAACCAACTATCTCAGGGAAATAGAAGAGTTATAACTTCTTCAACATAACATTTTATTTCTTTCTCATTAGTAAGGCCAAGCCAATAGCGTCGGTCTGGTTACTTTGTTCCACTCCAGTACTCTTGCCTGGAAAACCCCATGGACGGAGGAGTCTGGTGGGCTGCAGTCCAAGGGGTTGCTAAGAGTCAGACACGACTGAGCGACTTCACTTTCACTTTTCACTTTCATGCATTGGAGAAGGAAATGGCAACCCACTCCAGTGTTCTTGCCTGGAGAATCCCCGGGATGAGGGAGCCTGGTGGGCTGCCGTCTATGGGGTCACACAGAGTCAGACACGAATGAAGTGACTTAGCAGCAGCAGCAGGTTACTTTGTTGCAAGCCAGGGGAGCCGACTAAGGCTGATTTAAGCAGGAGAGGGCTTGCCTTGTGGATCATCTGGTAAAGAATCTGTCTACAATGAGGGAGACCTGGGTTCAGTCCCTGGGTTGGAAAGATCTCCTGGAGCAGGGAAAGGCTACCCACTCCAGTATTCTGGCCTGGAGAATTCCATGCACTGTATAATCCATGGGGTTGCAGAGTCGGACATGACTGAGCAACTTTCACTCCACTTAAGCTGAATAGAAACCTGTTTAAAGGGTATTAGGCAGTTCACAAATTACCAGAAGATTGGGTCATATCTGTGTATATTCGGACAATAATGATTTTCAAAGTCATGCTACTGAACTCACCTCAAGATGAGAACACTGCGGCTGAACTCCCCCACTTGCACAACTAAGGCCACTAGTATTAGTGACAAAGGACGCTGTCACAAACACTGCGGCCATCACTGGCCCTCAGATTCCTTCCTGACTCGACCTCCTTAAGAGTGCATTGCTCCTGATGGGCTGAGGCTTAACTCATGCCTTCCCATCATAGTTGCAAACAAAGCCAGGAANCGAGAACACTGCGGCTGAACTCCTCCACTTGCACAACTAAGGCCACTAGTATTAGTGACAAAGGACGCTGTCACAAACACTGCGGCCATCACTGGCCCTCAGATTCCTTCCTGACTCGACCTCCTTAAGAGTGCATTGCTCCTGATGGGCTGAGGCTTAACTCATGCCTTCCCATCATAGTTGCAAACAAAGCCAGGAAAGCTAGAATCTTGCTTTTGCTGTTGCTTTTTTTGGGGGGGGGGGCAGTGGGTGATGGTGGTGTTTGTTAATTTATTTCTATTATTATTTATTTATTTTTATTTAAGGTTCTGGTTTTTATGTCTGATTCTCACCAAGACCCACTGGGTTTCTGAGGCTGGGCTGCCACAAAGACAAACTGGTTCTTTCTCAGCGAAAGACTCAGATGATCATTTATCAGAAGAGGAGACAGTGAGTGATTAAGATATTACTTTAAACAATCNTTTTATTTAAGGTTCTGGTTTTTATGTCTGATTCTCACCAAGACCCACTGGGTTTCTGAGGCTGGGCTGCCACAAAGACAAACTGGTTCTTTCTCAGCGAAAGACTCAGATGATCATTTATCAGAAGAGGAGACAGTGAGTGATTAAGATATTACTTTAAACAATCTCAACTATGAGCATACAAGGTAGCTTTAGGAACCCAAATCTCCTAGTTATCAAAATAACCTGATGGAGCAATTTTTTAAAGTAATATCCCAGAATCCCACCTAAGGCTTTCCGATTTTGGCAGATTTGGGATGAAACCCAGGAATCCTTAGAATCAGCCCAAATAAGAAAATTGTTAGATGTGGTTATCTGTAGGAAAGAAGAGAAGCAATTTAGAAAAGTTAGAATATGTTTGTAAAAAAGAGCTCCAACTCATGTTCATAGTGGCATCTTTTCACAACAGTGAAAAGATGGAAGCAACCCAAGTGCCTATTGATAGAAGCATGAATAAATGTGGTACATACAATAAAATAAATTCAGTCCAAAAAGTAAAAGGAATTCTGACACTTGGCTACATCATGAATAAATCTCAGGGTCATCATGCTCAAAGAAATAAGCCAGTCACAAAGACAAATTCTGTTTGAATTTTATATAAAGATATCTAGAAGAATCAAATTCATAGACACAAAAAGTACAATGATGGTTGCTCCAGGCTGGGGGAAATAGATGTGGTTTAATGAGCATAGAATTACAAGATGAAAAAGTTCTGAAACTTGATTACATGACAGTGTGAATATACTTAATACTACTGAAATCTGCACTAAAAGTTGGTTAAGATGGTAAATTGTATATTATCTGTATTTTACCACAATTTTTTAAAAACATTTTAAAGGGAACTCTAGTGTTGAAATAATTTTTGATTCATACTTTTGCTGTGAAACATCACTGTGAAAATACGACATTCTCTATGCAATAAGCAGTTGTTATCACAGCCAAATTGAAAGAAATCCTTTTTTAATTGTCATTATGGCCTATCTCTCTCCCAGCAGTAGACCCCTAGGGAGTTGTTCTATCTTAGGGCTTATCCTTCAAAGGGAAGATGTGAGCGCAGGTCAACTTAATATGACTCTGGATCAAATATGCATAATTAGAGGAAAATTATCTGATCTGAATGATCAAAAAGATCCTCAGAGTGCACACAAAGCTAGAGTGTAAAAATGCATGAATAACCTTGTGGTTTATCATTAACTTTATTCAACATTACATCTCATAGACATGATTTCTTTTCTCAGATTAAAAAATAGAGCTCTGAACCTAGGTACTGACTCACTCTCAGGAACCAGCAGCATCTTACAGAAAAAGCTTTGTCCTGTAATTTATCATTACCTCTCTGGGAGCTCCCAGCATGTTTATAGCTCCGTGATTCATAGTTCCCAAGCTTAGAGTCTGCACTGGGTAATCAGTTTATTCATTAGTCTGTGTCACGGTACCTTAGATGAACTAAACTGAGTTATCAGCATTTGAAACAAAATGAAAGAGAAAATAATCCCTGGAAACTCATCAGACATAATCCTGAGCATACATGATCATGGAAATTGCTACTTTGATGAACTGAAAAATTCACATCTCAAATGAAAATATTAAATTATTTCAATTATGAGAACAAATAGAGAAATCACAAGACTGTGAATGTTGACGGTGTATACAGGGATGCCCTATGCAATTAATAAACCATAAANCAAAATATTCTCCAGCCAGAGTAAAACCTTTCTTAATTTGATGAATACAGGAATCTCCAAACGATCTGCTCACACAACCTATGTGGAAGCAAGGCTGTTGGCACGAACAATTCTTACATCACAGTTAACTTCCATTGAAGGGAGACGCCTCGAGAGAAAAATGACTTACAAAAGCACTAAGAAAATCTGTAACTCTGACAAGTGTTCATCAACTTGGTCTGTATAACTATGAATGGATAACTAACATTTATAAGAGAGGAAAACTAGCAGTATAAGACAGAGGGACTGAAATGAATACACCAAACAGATGATCTTGAGAGAAACAGTTTATTTAGGTAATAAGAGAATTTCCAAAAGGTTTATTTGGTATATATAGGATTCTTTGAAAGGAACAGGTTACTATAAATACAAATGTCCCATGGAAGAAAGAACACTGGCCATCTTGAGACAGTACCACCAAGCCACCTCTGCCCAAATGCTGGAATTACCACCAAGTGAGAGAGAGGAGGAAACAGGGGGAAATGAGAGAATTTTATGGGATGCTTTATATACGAAAAATGGGGTTCTTTGTTTTCAGNACAGGTTACTATAAATACAAATGTCCCATGGAAGAAAGAACACTGGCCATCTTGAGACAGTACCACCAAGCCACCTCTGCCCAAATGCTGGAATTACCACCAAGTGAGAGAGAGGAGGAAACAGGGGGAAATGAGAGAATTTTATGGGATGCTTTATATACGAAAAATGGGGTTCTTTGTTTTCAGACTCTAATGAACTTTGGGTACACTTATGGCTGATTTATGTCAATGTATGGCAAAATGAGTACAGTATTATAAAGCAAAACAAACTAAAAAAAAATAAAAATTAAAAAAAAACCCATTGACTAATATTTAGAAATATTACTGAAAAATACTATTTCTGTATATGGGTGAAACTCTACTCAGCACCATCTCTAGACCATAGAAAATCCTAAGTGTTACCTGAGATCCACCATTTGAAGTCCTAAAGTCCAACGAAAGTGCTGTAGCTGACTCTTTTGCCTGGAGAGACTTGTCATTATTCCTTTCTTCTGCACCACCTCCCTGACTTTCCCTCTGTTTATAGTTCTTCCTCCTCAGTCGCTTTTCCTCAAGACAGATTGCTGTAATTCATCTTGATATCCCCTGAATAACTGTTTTGAGTTGCTCAAAGGAAATTAAATCTGATTTTCTTGTGGATAATTTGTATTTGTATTTTTGATTGTTAATCTGTTCTACATCAACGTAAGCCTTATTTTTTATCTGTATTTTATTATTTATTTTAATATTGAATTATCAGATTTCTTGTAACAGTAGGACACTGGCATTTTAACTATTTTCTTAAACATTATTTCATTTTATGTGATTGTCACTATTTTTTCTTAAAAACTCATATGCAAAATTTTACAGTCACTTGGTACACGTGGGATAAGATAAAAAGCTTCAAAGATTTTATAGAAATGTACGATGCTGGAAAAATTAAACTGACGAATTCTCTCCCTACATTGATATATACTGGAGAATTTGTACTATTTTTTTTTATAAGATCAATAAAAAGTATAAGTACTCTTTGGTCATTATTTAATCATTAGTAACTGGATTGTTAAAGTAACAGCTATAAATTTATTAAGTATTTCTTTTATTCCAGATGCTGTACTAGAGTTTTAAGCATGTCTCAGTCGCTAAGACTAGGATCAGTCGCTAAGACTAGGACACGACTGAGCAAATTCACTCTCACTTTTCACTTTCATGCACTGGAGAAGGAAATGACAGCCCACTCCAGTGTTCTTGCCTGGACAGGGGAGCCTGGTGGGCTGCCGTCTACGGGGTCACGCAGTCGGACACGACTGAAGTGACTTAGCAGCAGCAGTTGATACTCACCCCAATTCTATAGGTAAGCGCTAACATCCCTATTTTACAAATGTGCTTGTGAAGAAAGTCAATTAGAAACCTTAAAAATCAAGTTAGTGATTACTTCTCCAGGTGTTATTATTATTTATTATTATTTAAAAATGGTGTACCTATTGAAGTTGATTAGATTAATTATCAATAAACTGAAGAGTGACGATGACATTCGGCACAGGTAGTAAAGGAGTATCATGCTAAGTGCAATGGGAGAAACATAAGACATTAAAATGTATTCCTAACCTTGAGGCATTTGCGCTCTTATAGAGGAAACAACAAGTAAAAATATTCTATTTAATTAATTCTACTTTTTCCCCATTAATCAGATGTTAAATTCTATATACGTCATTGTTTCTTTTGGCTCATTTTTAAGAATAAGCACGAGAAGTCATGAAAACATAATTAATAATAACATAGAATACTTGCCTGTAAAAAAAGCAGAATTGGTATCTTTGAAAATGCTGACAATAAATACTTGATAAGATAAATGCTAAATAATAAGATTGCTTAACTCTCTGGCTACTTCACATATAAAAAGAACGCCAGGATTAAGAATTCTGACAAATACTGAAGGTGAACATCAGATGAGCATGTCAAAGACTGTCAAAATCATAACGTTTGTTGTTAAAAGAACAGTGTTTTTAACACACATTTTGATAGTCCCAGTTATTCATAGCACATACCACTCAATTTAATTGATCTGAACTGAACCATCTGCTGTTTAATTGCCTCATAGCCAGTGGGATTTATGTAAGTAAATGAATATCAGAGATAGAAAGAATACTAATGTGAAGTCCATGTTTCATTAAAAATGTCTACTTGTTCACCCACAAAAATTAGATACATTAAAGTTTAAACATATGAAAATAACTTATTTTTAAGATTTCAACTCTTTACTAAGATGGAGTAACATGGAACAGAGCTATCCTCCAACCCAAACGTCAACAAAATAGACAAAATACACAAAACAAGTGTTCTCAAGACACTGGGCATCAGGCAATAAGAGAAGGATAAATGAGAGATAAATAAACAAGGTGAATCCTCTGTTTACCTAGGGTCTTGCCTAGAAGGGGCTACATGTCAAGGTGCAGCAGAGGCATGAAGCAGGTAGAGTCCAGGCTTGAGGGGACATGAGGAGAGAGGGGAGGTCAAGGCTGATAGAGTTTGCAATGCAGAGTACTAGAGAGGGGAGAGTTGCAGACAGAGCACTCCAGAGATCTGAGTTCTCCTTGAACCACTAGTTGAACAAGAATCAGCAGATGCACTGTAGAAAGCAACCTGGGGCTGGGAAAATAAATGCATGGACAAATTAAAGGCAACAATGCTTTGAGCCCACACGGGGCTGAAAAAATACATATGACTCACCACCAGCCAGAATGGAAATGCTAATAATTCACAGGGCATCAGGTAGAGTACTCAGAAAACGTTTGCCTCAATCGTGGAGCAAAATTGCCTAAATCCTGCTCTGGTCTTGCCCCAAAAGATTTAAAGGCAGTCATGAGACCAGAACTGCTAGAAATGTTAAAGAAATTCCTCAGGTAGATGTAGATTAATGCAAGACAAAATTAGGGATCTATGGAAAGGGATGGTTTCACTCTTCATTACAGGTCACATTTTTCTGCTTTGCGTGCCTTAGGATTTTACATTAGACGACGGACATGGCAAACCACATCCCTGTTCTGGGACAAGTCGTGAATGTTCTTCCCACTGTTTCCAGTTTCCTCCTATTTACCTCTACCCTCCTGTGTATTTGGTGTGAAAGTGAAAGTGAAATCACTCAGTCGTGTCCGAGTCTTTGTGACTCCACAGACTGTAGCCTACCAGGCTTCTCCATCCAGGGGATTTTCCAGGCAAGAGTACTGGAGTGGGTTGCCATTTCCTTCTCCAGGGGATCTTCCCGACCCAGGGATTGAACCCAAGTCTCCCTCTTTGTAGGCAAATGCTTTTACCATCTGAGGCAGGGAAGTCCAGTATATTTGGTGTCTCCACCCAAATTGAGTGGAGAAGTTGACTTGCAAAGTAGATTCCTACTTTTCCATTCTTTGGCTATTAAATAAAGCTTGTGGTGTTCCATTCTCAGTATTGGTTTCCTTGTTAGTATGTGAATCTGATTAGAATAGGAACCTCTCTGACTGAGACAAAGGGTCTTAGCCTGAACTAGGATCCTGGCACAGGTCTGGTTGACTGATTTAGTAACAGCATTATATTGGCGATTTTAATGCTTTTTTTTCATATCACAAATCCGTCTTTAAATTATGCACAGCTAGGTTATTTGAATCATTTTCAAGTCTTTCACATCCTTCCGCTTATCACCTTTACTTAGTATCAGAGGGACTGACAATTAAGTTAAAATTATTGGTATAGATTTAATTGTCCAGAAAAATAAGTACTAAACAGAATCATGAATTCTGAAGCAAATTTCTTTTTCTCTTTCAGAGGTTAAAAACCCATAATTATATGTCTTAACATGAATCTAGACTGGGGTAAAAACATAACCCACACAGGGAATTATAGCCATTATCTTGTAATAGCTTTTAATAGAGTATAATCTGTCAAAATAATGAATCACTGTGCTATACACCTAAAGCTAATACTGTAAATCAATTATACTTCAACTTAAAAATTACAATTTCAGCTTCTAGCCATGATGTAAAAAGGACTGTATTTACCTTCCTGCTGTAACCATACAGAAAACAAAATACAAACACTTACAAAAGNTGTTTACCTAGGGTCTTGCCTAGAAGGGGCTACATGTCAAGGTGCAGCAGAGGCATGAAGCAGGTAGAGTCCAGGCTTGAGGGGACATGAGGAGAGAGGGGAGGTCAAGGCTGATAGAGTTTGCAATGCAGAGTACTAGAGAGGGGAGAGTTGCAGACAGAGCACTCCAGAGATCTGAGTTCTCCTTGAACCACTAGTTGAACAAGAATCAGCAGATGCACTGTAGAAAGCAACCTGGGGCTGGGAAAATAAATGCATGGACAAATTAAAGGCAACAATGCTTTGAGCCCACACGGGGCTGAAAAAATACATATGACTCACCACCAGCCAGAATGGAAATGCTAATAATTCACAGGGCATCAGGTAGAGTACTCAGAAAACGTTTGCCTCAATCGTGGAGCAAAATTGCCTAAATCCTGCTCTGGTCTTGCCCCAAAAGATTTAAAGGCAGTCATGAGACCAGAACTGCTAGAAATGTTAAAGAAATTCCTCAGGTAGATGTAGATTAATGCAAGACAAAATTAGGGATCTATGGAAAGGGATGGTTTCACTCTTCATTACAGGTCACATTTTTCTGCTTTGCGTGCCTTAGGATTTTACATTAGACGACGGACATGGCAAACCACATCCCTGTTCTGGGACAAGTCGTGAATGTTCTTCCCACTGTTTCCAGTTTCCTCCTATTTACCTCTACCCTCCTGTGTATTTGGTGTGAAAGTGAAAGTGAAATCACTCAGTCGTGTCCGAGTCTTTGTGACTCCACAGACTGTAGCCTACCAGGCTTCTCCATCCAGGGGATTTTCCAGGCAAGAGTACTGGAGTGGGTTGCCATTTCCTTCTCCAGGGGATCTTCCCGACCCAGGGATTGAACCCAAGTCTCCCTCTTTGTAGGCAAATGCTTTTACCATCTGAGGCAGGGAAGTCCAGTATATTTGGTGTCTCCACCCAAATTGAGTGGAGAAGTTGACTTGCAAAGTAGATTCCTACTTTTCCATTCTTTGGCTATTAAATAAAGCTTGTGGTGTTCCATTCTCAGTATTGGTTTCCTTGTTAGTATGTGAATCTGATTAGAATAGGAACCTCTCTGACTGAGACAAAGGGTCTTAGCCTGAACTAGGATCCTGGCACAGGTCTGGTTGACTGATTTAGTAACAGCATTATATTGGCGATTTTAATGCTTTTTTTTCATATCACAAATCCGTCTTTAAATTATGCACAGCTAGGTTATTTGAATCATTTTCAAGTCTTTCACATCCTTCCGCTTATCACCTTTACTTAGTATCAGAGGGACTGACAATTAAGTTAAAATTATTGGTATAGATTTAATTGTCCAGAAAAATAAGTACTAAACAGAATCATGAATTCTGAAGCAAATTTCTTTTTCTCTTTCAGAGGTTAAAAACCCATAATTATATGTCTTAACATGAATCTAGACTGGGGTAAAAACATAACCCACACAGGGAATTATAGCCATTATCTTGTAATAGCTTTTAATAGAGTATAATCTGTCAAAATAATGAATCACTGTGCTATACACCTAAAGCTAATACTGTAAATCAATTATACTTCAACTTAAAAATTACAATTTCAGCTTCTAGCCATGATGTAAAAAGGACTGTATTTACCTTCCTGCTGTAACCATACAGAAAACAAAATACAAACACTTACAAAAGGTATCTTAAGACAGAGATCCCTGAAAGAAGGGAAGCAGGTGAGGCCAGGCTTATAATTGGCCTGGCTAGTGCCTGGGTACAATTTCAAACACACACACACACAGAGGCATAAATGCAAAAGAAAGCTAGCGAGTTGAGGAACTAAGTAGGAAATAGAAATAGAACTGCCACATGACCCAGCAATCCCATTACTGGGTATATATCCAGAGAAAAAAATAATTCAAATAATTCAAACATGCATCCTAATGATCACTGCAGCACTATTCACCATAGTCAGGACACGGAAGCAACCTAAATGCCCTTCAACCTAAAAGCAATGGAAGAGGAAGGGGCAAAGGAGATGTGGTACACATATACAATGGAATATTACTTGACCATAAAAAGGAATGAAACTGGGTCATTTATAGAGACATGAATGGACCTAGAGACAGTCAGACAGTCATACAGAGTGAAGTGAGTCAGAAAGAGGAAAACAAATATCATATATTAATGCATATATGTGGAATCTAAAAGAAGAAACAGTGACACAAGTGTAGAGAACAAATATATGGATATCAAGGGGGCAGGAAGGGTGGGAGGAGTTGGGAGATTGGGACTGACATATATACATTGTCGATACTATGCGTGAAATAGATGACGGATCTGAACCTACTATATAGTGCAGGGAATTCTACTCAGTGCTCTATGGTGATCTAAACAGGAAGGAAATACAAAAAAGAAGATATATATATATATATATATACATGTATCTGATTCACTTTGCTGTACAGTAGAAACTAACACAACATTGTACAGCAAATTTACTCCAATAAAAATTAACTTTGAAAAAATAGCAACTAAAAAAGGCTGAGACAGCTAGAGTTAGGGGAGGCAGAATTCTGTAAAAGAGAGACCTGCTGCTGCTAAGTCGCTTCAGTCGTGTCCGACTCTGTGTGACCCCAGAGACAGCAGCCCTCCAGGCTCCCCTATCCCTGGGATTCTCCAGGCAAGAATAATGGAGTGGGTTGCCATTTCCTTCTCCAATGCATGAAAGTGAAAAGTGAAAGTAAAGTCGCTCAGTCCTGTCCGACTCTTAGCAACCCCATGGACTGCAGCCCACCAGGCTCCTCCATCCATGGGATTTTTCCAGGCAAGAGTACTGGAGTAGGGTGCCATTGCCTTCTCCAAAAGAGAGAGCTATGCATAGCATATTCAAAAGCAGAGACATTACTTTGTCCTACTAAGGTCCATCTAGTCAAGGCTATGGTTTTTCCTGTGGTCATGTATGGATGTGAGACTTGGACTGTGAAGAAGGCTGAGCATCAAAGAATTGATGCTTTTGAACTGTGGTGTTGGAGAAGAATC
>SJYA01002873.1:95997-129274 GCA_006410615.1 Neotragus moschatus
ATCTTTGAGAATCCCTTGGACTGCTAGGAGATTCAACCAGTCCATTCTGAAGGAGATCAGCCCTGGGATTTCTTTGGAAGGAATGATGCTAAAGCTGAAACTCCAGTACTTTGGCCACCTCATGCGAAGAGTTGACTCATTGGAAAAGACTCTGATGCTGGGAGGGATTGGCAGCAAGAGGAGAAGGGGACAACAGAGGATGAGATGGCTGGATGGCATCACTGACTCGATGGGGCTGAGTCTGAGTGAACTCTGGGAGTTGGTGATGGACAGGGAGGCCTGGCATGCTGCGATTCATGGGGTTGCAAAGAGTCGGACACAACTGAGCAACTGAACTGAACTGAACTGATGCAGAAAAAGAACTTTAGAAATCTGAATAAAGGATCCTTTGCCTCTTTGGTAAGTGCTCAGATATGCAAGTATACAGTGAAACACTATGAGTCTTGATAAATAGAATTATCTGTGAGGTCAAAATTCCCAGACCTCACACAAGCAAGCTCTAAGGAAATACGATGAACACCAACCAGCCAGAATGAAGAGCTTTTGATGATCCTTTAGCATATTCAGAATTATCATCAGAGGACATAGTATGTAAGTGGGCAAACTATCAATTGAATGAAATTGATTCCAAACCTGCACTTGCAAAGCTTTAAAAATGCCACAAAGGATGAAACTGATCTGCAAGTAATTTACCTACAAATAAAACCTAAAACTTTTTTAAAGGGCAGGAGGGAAGCAAAGGAAAAAAATTTAGATTCTTAGTAACAACTAACCTATAATCCTTATCATAAAATTAAAAAATTACATAAATTATGTAATTAACAAATATTTTAGTGAACCCAAGTTTGTGTGCCCAATGCAGAGTGAGGCCAAACAAACCAAAGAACATAGACAGATGACAGATAGATGAAGATAAGAGAGAGAGAGAGAAAGAGAAGACATCGAAATCTTAGAAATACCAGTCATAATAGCATCAAAAACATGATGCTCTTAGACTTGAATTTAATTAAATATGTGCAAACCAAAATTATAATAAGCTACTGTTACGAACCCCATAGCATGGCTACAATGCAAGACTGACAATATCAGTGTCACCAACTGGTTACTTATACATACATGGCTTGTGAGAACGCAAAGTGACAACCATTTTAAAAAGTCATTAACCTCTTCCTATAAATTTAAACATTTCTACCCTATACAGCAGCAATTCATTCCTGATTATCCATCCAAAAGAAAAAAACATGCCCCCACAGAGACCTGTATACAAATGTTTACCGCTTCTCTGTTCCTCATAGCCAAAATATGGGAACAATCCAAATAGCCGAATATAGGCAAATAAATAAACATATCAGTATATCATACTGAAAGCTAAATCAGCAATAAAATAAAATTAACTACTGATATAACTCCACAACATGAAAGATCTCACACGTATTCTTTGGAGAGAAAGATTCAGGCACAGAGGAGTATATACTCTGGAGTTTTTATTTATGGGAAACAATAACAAAGAGGATTACAATCTACACTGATGAAAAGCAGTTAAGTGATTGCCAGGGCTGAAGCTGAAGAGATGAAATTGATTGTGAAAGATTACTAGGAACTTTTGGGGGTGATGAAAACGTTCTATATCTTGATGGTGAAGGGAGTTATCTAGCTGTACGTGTTTCTCAAATTTCATCAAAATATACACTAAATTGGGATGTATTTCATTTTATGTAAATTCTACCTTGATAAAGTTTATTTTCACAACAGCCACCAAATAAACCCTTTAACTCTGTTGTATATCTATTATAGAGAAGTCAAAATTCCCCAAATAAGAAATGTATGTGTATATTTTCATTCTGTATTTCAATCCACAAGCAGTATATACAAATATTATATTTATGTTTTAATAATTTGATTTCATATATTGAGATATAATTGAAAGCACTAGGCTAACATTGAGGATCTCTGAGTTAGATTCCAGTTCTGCTTATGACTGGATATAAGATTTTGACTAAAGCCACTGAACTTCTCTGTGCCTCAGTTTTTGTATTTACTAATGGAGATTACAACATAAATCCAGTTGATCCTGGTAACATTCAAGTAACCTTATAATGTTGAAGTCCCTAGTTTAGAACTTTAAAACACTCTATAAAGATAGTGTTATGGGCACATTACCTATATTATTTATAAAAGTAGACATTGACTTTGCTATAGCTCAAGCAGAGAATCAAGTTTCCTGCTATTGGAGCAGTGATTTATGGCTAAAAAGATCATCCAAAATTCAAACAGTGCTTAACTTTAATATTAGCTCACATACATTTCCGGAGAAGGCAATGGCACCCTACTCCAGTACTCTTGCCTGGAAAATCCCATGGACAGAGGAGCCTGGTGGGCTGCAGTCCATGGGGTCGCTGAGGGTCGGACACGACTGAGCAACTTCACTTTCACTTTTCACTTTCATACTTTGGAGAAGGAAATGGCAACCCACTCCAGTGTTCTTGCCTGGAGAATCCCAGGGATGGGGGAGCCTGGTGGGCTGCCGTCTGTGGCGTCACACAGAGTCGGACACGACTGAAGTGACTTAGCAGCATTTCAATGAAAGAGATGAGAGATTATACAAAAAAAATTTAAATGATGGCAATTTAGCCATCAAAAATATAGTAGACAACGTTTTCAAATAAAAAGAAAACATCCACTGCTTTGATTCTATACGGTATTTTTTTCTACCAATATATCTTAGTTCAATATCTTTCACTGGAAGTAAAGTGGGTTGATTTTTATTTATTACCATATATATTTATAAATAACCTTATTTAATACCAGTAATTAGTGCTTCAAGGAGGCTCAGTTTTCCAGGTTTTTATAGTTTCTTTGCTCATATACACTTAAAAGGTACATTAATTTTGCTATACACCATTTTTTCTATGTATATATTGCAAATGAATAACCAACTTTAGCAAATCTATTGGAGAAAGCAAAACAATTATGTTAATAAAAACTGTGATTCGTGAATAACTTTAGGGAAACACAACCTGCTCTCATTGCAGCATAATCTAGGTCACTCTTTTAGGATGGTAGTAAAATAAAAATAAAAACATATGAGAATTCAGTGTGTGAAATGGAGGGGAAAGGAAAGAAACTTAGTTTTATAAATATGTTCAGTTGTAAAGAAGATAGGATCTATGCACACCTTGACAGACTGAAAAGCCAAGGCTGACAAGAGTTGTCTGGCTAAGTAAAATCATATTTAAAAATTGCAAATGCAAGATTTCTACAAAAAATTTAGCAACTTCCTGGCAATGTGATTAACTAGACAATGGGGCAATGCCCCTAGAGAAATTCTAAGTGAGGCATTACTTAGAAAATGTAAAACCTGGTTTGGATAAATAATTAAACACAGATGGATTGGACAAATTCCATGGTCATTGGCAAGCACTTGGCTTTCTGAAGGCTCTCAATTGGCCACAGCTTTTCAGTGACTGAATCTAAACTGCAAACTTGCTTTGTTGATAGATCAACATTTGTTCTTGAGATGAATGTTAATACAAATCCATTATTTTCCTTCTAGAAGGGTTCATCTTTCTCCTATGTTGTGTTTTTACTACAGAAATGACTCCCTAACCTCCTTCAGCACCAATGAATGTTTCCTTTTCTGTTTAGCATTAGGAAATAACTAGCTTTTTCATGGCTAAATTAGTTTCTTGATTTCAAGTTGTTCTCATTTGTTTGAATCCTGAAATAGTTTTAAAAACTGGACTCTGACTAAAAACAATTCCAGTTAAAGAGTAATTACTTTTCAGCTGGTTTTCCAAGACTGATTTTCTATTAAAATACCCAGGCCATATTTCAATCATAAACACACAATAAATTTTAAATTTCAGTGAATGAGACTAAACCACTTGAAACTAAACACACCTAATTTTCCTAATATTAAGATGGCAAGTTTCCAAACTATAAAAGATAAGATTATTTTAACTTATGAGAAGTTGAATTATCTTCTTGATTTTTAATTTTTCTCCTACAGATATAGTTCCTCTTTTTCTATATTCAAAACATAATATGGCCATGGCACTGCTCTAAGACACACTTTGGACTGATGCAATTACATACCAGACCATTTTATAGACAGATCTTACAACTAACTTTAAGAGATTTTACAAGAGAAAACTCAAATTACACATTGATATAAAAAAAAACATGAAAAGTCTAGTTTAGAATTGTCAAAAGGATGAGCAGATGGTAAAATTGTGTGTGTTTTGATTTTAGAGAAAATAGAAAGCAGCAGGAGACAGGCTGTTCAAGTGATACTTTATAGTATCTCAAAAGTACCTGGCCTTTTTGTGTAACTTGGAAATCTCACAGCATGGACACATTTGTTACATGGCATGGATGACTACTCCTCCCAAATTAAGCATCTCAGGAGCAAATTGTCCAAGAGACCTAAGTGTAAGTTGCAAGGTTTTTCATGACCTAACTTTCAAAACTGCATGTCACCTGCCAATATTGTGTTGGTAAAACAGCCGCTCGGTGTCATCCACATTTAAGGCAAAAGAGCCGTAGGCTTCACCTCTACAGAGGGCTGACTGCCTCCCACAAGGGAAGGAGTTGATGGTGCCCATCTTGAAGATAAGCCTCCACAGACATGGAGCAGTCCTAATATAAATAACAAATAAATCTTATTAATCAATCACCATCTAATCTACCCAAATGTTGAAGTGTTTGTATCATACATGTGTACACTAAGTGAGTGGGAAGCAGTACAAACTTCCTAAATTTGCTAGAAATTTTATGAGTCAAGACCAGAAGAGATTTCTATAAGCAGGTAGAAAGATCTAGTAGTTTGGCTGAAGGATATAAAAAAGAAGTTTGGAAATGCAGATTTCCTTGACTGGAAAATGCATATAATGAGTTTGCTTCCTGAGATATGATCCTTCAATATTTTGTCCAACATTTGAACCACCAGTTTGAAAAGTGAGATGCAATGAATGGAATTTTCCATTATTCATTGACTGAAAAATCTTAGTGAATATCTAACACAAAGTTTGGGCTTCCCTGCTGGTTCAGTGGTAAAGAATCTGCCTGCCAATGGAGGAGACTTAAGTTTGTTCCCTGAGTCAAGAAGATTATCTGGAAAAGGAAATAGCAACCCACTCTAGTATTTTCCCCTGGGAAATCCCATGGAAAGAGGAGGCTGGCGGGTTAGAGTCCAAGGGGTCACAAAAGAGTTGGATATGAATTAGCGACTAAAGAACACAGTGAAGTTTGAGTGAAATCTGAAAACAGTTAAAATAGGCCACTACCCTCCAAAACATACAAACATAATCTGACAACAATGTACCTAAATCATTTCGTGATGCACACAAAAAAATAATCTGCTCAAGCCCAAGTCTGGCTCCATTGCCAAGAAAAGTAAGCTGGTATTTATCAGACAGGATGACTGTGTGACAAATTTGAACAGTGGTGACTTTGAACCCAGACCCAAAGTCATCTACTTTGCTACACACACACACACACACACACACACACACACACACACACACAATATTTTTGCTTCTGTATACATCTCTGTGACCAGGTAGTAAAGAGACTGGTGGTTTTCTATTTCACCACCTCGGAAGATTGCAGTCATATACAATAGAAATGAGTTATGGCAAAGAAAAATTGCAGTAGAAAAGTTAAGCAGGCAAGTGAAACTTTTCCCAAGACCACTGCAATAAAAGAAATAGATTTAATTCAACCCCCTAAAACAAAAAGCATCAGAGTGAACTAGCGGAAAACTACCGGAGGCTGCTCAATGTGAAGAGGCTACCTGTTTTTTCTTATTGTTCCCTATGGAATTTTGGCTCCTACCTTCTCACAGAGTTTGGGAGAAAGGGGTCTTGTCTTTCTTGATAATCACATTTCAGAAGGATGGTTCCCAAGTCCTTATAGGAAGAGATCCCTGGGCTGTAAAACTGGCAAGAAGCTGGGAGAAGATTTACATCTCAAAGAAGCAGAGAAAGAATTTGCAGTTGAAAATTTTTTGAAGTAGATGTTCTAAGAAAAAGATCGTCTATTATTGGCCTATAGTCTTTAAAAAATAGTTTAGTCAAACTAAAAGACACATTAAGACCTGATATATTTACATGTACATGTGTGTGTGTATATATATATATATATATTTATAAATATATGTATATTAATTGAAGCTGGGATATATTGTCTAGGTAGCCACACCTGGAAAGTGATTCTAGTAACTCATACGGAGTGTAAAATCTGAGAGTTGGATCTTGTGTCCCAGCAAGAACTTTAAACTGCCTAATGGACTGGAACCTACCCCTAAGCTTCAATTTCTCCCTCCAGACAACTTGGAACAAAAGTAATTGTTATAATGATGCCCTACATAAAAGAAAACACAATCTCCATCCAGCTTTATCCAAGCTTAAAAGAAATCCCCAAAGCATTAATTTTGTAATATGTAGAGAATACTGGATTCAGCAATCTTATATACTTTGTTAAAACTAATTTACAGCCTTCAAATTCCGTCTTATGTAGGCCATGCCCCTTCAGGCATTTGGGTAGTACCTAAAATTCTGTAAAATAGAATCCCCTCACAGCAGAGCTGTCAGGCTCACAAGCCTCTGAAAATTTGCCCTAGGGAGGCACACAGTGGTTCTGAAAAATGCTATCTATGAAATACTGTCCTTGTAAATCTCAGGGAGCAGAGTATTGCTGGCATTTTCTCGGGGGCAGAAATCTATTGCTAGGCCTCTGGCATAATACATAGGAAATTAAAATCCAAGTACTCGCCATCTAAAATTCTCCATAAAAAATAGTCTAAAAAAATAAATAAATAAACCAACTTGTGCAAGCTGTATATGGCATGCTCCAATCAAAAGATATTTTCAAGCATCCAAGGAAATTTCTGAGCTCATTACCTTGAATCTTTCCTGATATTTGAAATTTTACAGGTATGCATTCACAACTTTGGGTGAAGGCTCTGACCTCAATAAAAATGTGAATATCTTAAGGATAAAGTAGAATTTACAGTTATAATATGTTGACCCTTCAGTGGCACAGAGTGTGAATAATTATTTTGAAGAAGAAAGCCTCAGTTGAACCATGAGAGACATAAAGTTATAGGGAAAAATAAAACTGCATTATTTTAAGCAAGGAGGGTATTCATTATGATAGCATAGCATAGCCTACATGAATAGGTGTAGTTATAATTAGGAAAAACATTATGGAAAAAAGAGCCAGAAAATTAAACTCAAAGAAAGCAGAAGAAGTTAAATGTTAACAAAAAAGTGTAGAAAATGGAAAAAAGAATAATCTATATTCACACATGATAGTTAAAAGCTGATTATCAGAAAGACTAATAAAATTGATGAGACAAATTAGATAGATTAAAAGAGAGCTGAGTGTAAAATAATCAATATAATGAATGATAATGGGACGTATAGCAACCTACAAATTTTTTTAAAACTAAAGGTAACATGATAACCACATACACATGCATATTGGCTTTAGGGGAAAATAACTCTGAGGGATGGTAGTGAAAGGAAAGTCCCATTGATAAACGGCACTAGGTCAATTTGATTTTACAGACTGCAAAAGACATTGCAAATTCTTTCCTTCCACCAGGAAGTAGGGTCTATCTCCTGAACCACCCCTTCTACATATGGGTTGACCAAGTTGCCTTTTTTTGCTCAGTGGAACCATAGGAAATATGAACACAGTCTGAAAAGTGTTTGTACATTGGAGCGTTCCCTCTTCCCCTGACCCTGGGAATTCTGCAACCATGAGGCAAATAAGCCTGGATTAGCCTGCTAGTTAATGAAAGCCAGGTAAATCAGCAAGTCAGCCATTAGAACTCGATCACACATGTGTTATCTGGGGCAAGTCAATATGTCTGGTGTAATTCTCTTCATAATAGGCAAGTATAAGTTGTTTTCAAAGAAGCTAACTTCACTTCATGTGATGATCGATTTGGGGTAGATCTCTTTTTAAGATGATCATTTTATGTGATACCTTCGGACAAAAAAAAATTTTAGTTAATTCTTTTCTGAGTGAATAGTGATACAAGTAATTATTGTTCAATGCTGTCACATTTTTCTTTTCAAAATGTTGAATAGTTTTTTCTCTCTTACAGCTTTTCTCAATGCCACTGGCCTTCCACCTTATCTCTCTTCTCTAGTAGTCTGGTGTTCTACTCATACATAATTTTCTTTTCTTAGTGATTTCTTCTCTTCAGTTCTGTTCAGATTATGTCTGAAGAATGTTTCTCTCTTTTGTCAGGAGAGATATACTAGCATGGGTACAAGTATAAAATATCAATCAGAGAAATTTGAACATATTTGGGTTTTTAAGTGGCTGGTAAATAGTGGGGTAAATTATGTGAGAGAGGTAAATTTCTGAATGACAAACATATTTAGACATTACATTGAGAACTTGTTGACTTTTCACTGAACTGAGCTAGATTTCAGGTTGCCATGGACTCAAGAAATTGGACTAAAGGCTACATATGGATGTGTGTGTCTATAGCTTCTCTTCATGAAGCAAAATTGCTTATAACATCTTCATAGACTATATAATTAAATTATCACAGTTTGAGTCATTTAATGGGTTTACCAATTCTAACATTTATTAGGCATTTTAGATTAGTCTTTTCTTAGTTGAATAAAAATAGAAAAGAAAGTTGCAAGGAAAACTGATTATAAGCATGCAGAGTTTATAGAATTATCTAAAAGCAAGGAATGGAAGTTCCCTGACAATCTTGTGTAAGTTTGTGAAAGTTGCTCAGTTGTGTCCGAGTCTTTGCAACCCCGTGGACTATATAGTCTATGGAATTCTCCAGGCCAGAGTACTGGAGTGGGTAGCCTTTCCCTTCTCCAGGGTATCTTCCCAACCCAGGGACTGAACACAGGTCTCCTGCATTACAGGCAGGTTCTTTACAAGTTGAGCCACAAGAGAAAGCCATATACAGAGTACATCATGAGAAATGTTGAGCTGNTGAGTCTGAGTGAACTCTGGGAGTTGGTGATGGACAGGGAGGCCTGGCGGGCTGCAATTCATGGGATCACAAAGAGTCAGACACGACTGAGCGACTGAACTGAACTGAAGTATTGTGAATGATCAAAACAAACAAAAAACAACCTTTGGAAACAATTTTGGATGCTGTGGCCTACAAAAAAGAGACAAAATTCAAAATTCAAAGAAACAAGCATTGAAAAGACTCATGCCTGTGTTTTTTGAGGATCAATTTTGGGAAATGAACATGAAGAGGAAAAAAAGGACTCAGAATTGGTAGAGAAAGTCAGATTTCTTGATATATTTTAGAGGTTTTCATAGAGACAAAAACTTGTGTTATTCTGGGGCTTTTAGAAGGAGCGAATTGGCATTGTTACATACTCTGAAGAGATCAGTGCCATATTAAGAACTTTCTGAAAGTGTTGTCTACATGTTAAATGAGCTGCTCAACAAGTAGTGAGTTCCTCATTAGCAAAAATATTTATGTCTAAGCTTGACAAGCATTTGGCAGAGGAGACTTTTAACATTCTTTGCAGTATATACTGAGAGTGAGTATGTAGTAAATAAATTAACTTTAGCGGCTCTCTTTTAGTTCCAAAGCCAACATATCAGCTGAGAAAAGAATAAATTGTTGAAGGTAAACACCTAAAGAAAAATTGATTCCTAGCGGTTTTTCTGGTGGCTCAGATGGTAAAGAATCTGCCTGCAATACAGGAGACTTGGGTTCTATCCCTGGATTGGGAGGAAATGGCAAACAACTCCAGTATTCTTGCCTGGAGAATCCCATGGACAGAAATGACCAGTGTGCTTACTGTTCACGGGGTGGCAGTTCACTTGTGGGTCATGAAAAGATCTAATTAACCAAGGTTCACTATGGACAGGAAGGTTGAGGTTCTGCCATAGGCAGGTGTGCCTTCTGTGGAGCTCTCTACAACCACTGAAAAGAAGGGAAGTCTGTAGAGACATCAGGGCTTCGAAAGGCACATGGCTAAACCAACAAACTTAGATCTATTGGATCAGGTGGGTTGTGTGAACACAGTGAGTGTGGGAGCTGCGTCTCAAGAATTATTGGAGGAAGCAGGACAACGAGGCTTCAAAGAGCAGGTAACATTAGGTCAAGGGGAAGGAAAGGCATTTTAAACAAAAGTTTAATTCTAGATTAAGGACTCCTTGAAATGAATTTTGTCCATTTTGCTGTAACAGTGAAAGCATGTTTCTGCTTCTTGATGTTTTGATATCATCATGATGGCATACCTCCAAGGAAATCACTGTGTTGATGAAATATGCTGAGCTTGCGCCAACATCCAGGCCCACACCGCCTACTGATGCTGTATTAGGAAAAACCCTTGCCCAGCAGAGGTGGTGTAATTATACAGGTTGGGCGAATTGCTTAAAGATAGAGCAATGCCAAATATACATCAGGGGATTGCCTGATCTCTACTGCTGCTATGCAGTCACATATATTTTCTTCACTTCTCTGAGGCTATAACAAGCCACCATGGATAGAAACAGAAATAAAACAGCAGAGTTAACTAAACAGATAAACAAACTGATGGCAAAAATATTCGGACCTAAAACAAGATTCAACTGCCGCAGTTAATGCCAGTGAGGATTCCTAGCAGAATTTAGAAGTTCAGCCTGAACTGAAATTCAATAACATTGCAGTCCACTAACATTTACAGTCAGTTCTCTTGTAATACCTTAGTCAAAAACCCAAATGTTTTCCAACTTGACTGATATATTATGAAACAATTTGAGGACAAAGTAGATTTGCTTTGCTTATATGATTTCATCTATGAGAAACAGTCGGAGTATGCAGAAAACTGTGCCTAGCTGAACAGAGCCATGCAAGAATGCACAAAACATACCCACTTCAAATATGTACCACCTAGTGCAGCCCATTGCAGGGTTATGTACTATGATCTACACTCAGCCACATCTGGGATTACAACTTTCCTTCCTATTTTTAGATAACTCTTCTTCTATCACTTCACATTAACAAAAGCTGCAACCCTTTTGATATCTACTTCCACATGAGAATTTAAAGTTTTTTTCCATATGCATTGAACCACTTATGTATTTCTTAACAACTTAATATGTGTAAAACTGTGCAAGTGTTTTAATTAGGTTCTTATCTTTGTTGTCTAATGTGTCCCTGATTAAAATTTTGAGTGTTATGCCCCAGCCCCAATTTTCCTCTAAGCTCTGTGGTTTTTAGTATGTCAATTTATATAAAGTCATGACTTTTTAGAAACACATACGTTACCATAGGGTCATCGCGAGTGGTTCAGATGGTAAAGAATCTGCCTGCAATGCAGGAAACCTGGGTTCAGTCCCTGGCTTGAGAAGATCTCTGGATAAGGGAATGGCAACCAACCCCAGTATTCTTGCGTGGGAAATCCCATGGACAGAGAAGCCTGGTGGGCTACAGTTCATGTGGTCACAAAGAGTCACAACTGAGTGACTAACCATGCATGTCACCTAAGAGCAGTTTATAAAGTCACTTGTCAAAAACTAGGTCATAACTGTGGTAGATTTTAGACCATCCCCCCCCCCAGATCTCTATTCAGTATCCTATATGTGCAGTATCTATAAACTAATTTTAATTACTATGAAGTAATTAAAAGCAATAATAATGACAATGCAGTATTTTTCATGCATTATAAATTAGAAAATCTCTTCAAAACCTGTTACATGCTATAGTTTGCATTTTCAAAGTAAATTACCTTGTTTGCTAAGAAGAGATTTTCAGTGAGTATATCTTTCCACATACAGCAAGCAATTATATCATTAACTATGACTTCCTGGAACTCATTTAATTTACAACATAGAATTATAATAAAAGCATTTGTTAATTGTTTATTTTTAAGATGTCAGGAAAATTAAACTTTCTTTTGACAGACAATATTTTCAGAAACAATGATTTCTAGAAGACAATGATCTCAATAACATTTAGAAAGTTTTGTTTATCCTTATAATCTTAGCCAAAGTCACTGAAATAAGGTAGTTTACAAAATGACTGCTCTGAGATTAAGCAAGGAAATTATATTTTAGTCTGGTATGACTCTTTACTGTACTCTTAAAGGGTAATCCCTTGGTTTTAGAGAAGCACAAACAAATAAAGAGCTGAGTGTGCAATGTGCTAAAATTTTAGAAACTTACATGCAAATTCTTAAATGCTAGATATTGTTTTTTCCTAATCTTTGTCTTAATGGAATTGGACCATTTGTCTGCCAATACTTAGACTGAGCTGAAGGTATTAAGAGAACTGTTCAAGTCACTGCCTCGTGGTGATAAAAAATGAAGACTGTATATGACTCCTTATTCCTTTAATAATATTTTTATTTCTATTGATTTTTCATAATCCCAGGTATTTACATGTTTTTTATAGTGGCCTAGAATATAAAAATTCAGTAATATAAAAGCCCTGTACTAGATTTTTGGGTTATGTTATGAAAAAATTGATGCATGCAAGAAAAGTTAGGTTATTAAAGCTAAAATGGTCTTTAATTCATAGGGTAATTATAAGAATTAAATGATTTAATTGTAAAGTATAAAAAGAGCTTTTGGAATAAAAGAAGCACCATATATATGTTTAATGAATGAATTAATATGTTGTGATTATATGCATATCTTCATAACAAGTACTTAAATATCTAAAAACAATAACTATTACTGGGGAATATATGTTAACAAATAATTATGTTTATAAAGTTTACTACTACTTATTAAAATGTATCTATCTGAAAAATAAACTACATAATATTTGAGAAACACATTTAATAAACTTTGTCAAATTTATATACAAGGAAACATATACCTCCCTCTAAGGAACCTTTCTACTCTCCTCAAGTACACATGGGCTCTCTCAAAAGTTAGCTTTGTAAAAGGACTTTATCATATTAGAAAGTACATGCTAGCAACACGATGTATCGCTGATGATATGGATCTTGGTCACTTGGTTAAGATGGGTTTGCCAAGTTACTCCACTGTAAAGTTACTATTTTTTTTCTTTCTTCTTATTCCATTTACTCTGGAAGCAAATGATGAGGTCCAGCCCACTCTCAAGGAAGTAGAAGGAGGGCTGTAGAGGCCTGCTCTACCTCCTGGTGAGCAGAATATCTAAATTATTTTATTTAGAATTATTCTAAATAAAATCTGTTCCTTCTCTCCATTTACTTATTTATGCAATCTTTTTTTATATCAGTATGGATTCATGCATGTTTAGTTTGTACTCTAGGTTGTAATCTAATGCCACATTATTTATTTTGTTACTCAAACTGCTTCATCTGTAACCATTGGGAATTTTCTCTTTGGTTGGTTGGATTTTTTGTTTTTCTTTGTTTTTTTAGTTTTTGGTTGGTTTCAGATTGACTATTAAGTCCCTTTGGCAAGTACTTTTGTTTTTTGAGAGCTTTTTTGCTTTTTGGAATTACCAGATTCTAAATTCATCAGGTATTTTCTCTGCTCCTGCCATGTAATCAGCCATTTCTTTAAGAAGCCTGAAGCATTATTCAGTTCAGTTCAGTTCAGTCGCTCAGTCGTATCCAACTCTTTGTGACCCCATGAACCACAGCATGCCAGGCCTCCCTGTCCATCACCAACTCCCAGAGTTTACCCAAACTCATATCTATCGAGTTGGTGATGCCATCCAGCCGTTTCATTCTCTGTCATCCCCTTCTCCTCCTGCCCTCAATCTTTCTCANAGCCTTGACATACTCCTTTTCCTATTTGGAACCAGTCTGTTCCATGTCCAGTTCTAAATGTTGCTTCCTGACCTACATATAGGTTTCTCAAGAGGCATTTAGGAAATCAAGATCTGGATGCTGTTGGGGCCCACGGTAGACCACCCCAAAATATGCTTCAATGGCATATTGTTTTGAATCAAATTTCCTTAGAAATGGCCAGTGCAAGGAGGAAATTTTGATCCTTCTCTCTGCTTCTCTGAAAGCAGGAAATAAATCTTTCATGTAAAAGGTGCACTCCATGTACCCAGAGGTAGACAAACATCCTTATCACCAATAGGGAATTCAGGGTGTTGAGGGAAGGCAGTACAAACAAGCCTTGGTTCTTCTTTACTAACTTACTACCCAAGCCCAAATTTAAGTTCCTTACTGATTAAACACCCAAAGCCCAAGTTTCTTTTTCCTGTCAATTCCTCTCAAATTTCTTGCTGCTTTGTCTAAGAAAGTATAACATTTGCCTGCTTTTGCCACCTTTAGGTCCTTTAAGACCTCTGTGCACGTGAATTAAAATTTGCTTTTTTTTCTGTTAATCTTCCTTTTATCAATTCTATTATTTGTCCAGCTACAAAATTCAAGCAAGGTTGAGGGGGAAACTTTCCCCTTCCCGGCAATACCAGGGTGCTTGTTGCTCCTTAGATGTCACTGCTCCTACGCCTTCTTGACAGAGCTAGAAAATGCATGTGTGCTTACCAACCCGTTTTTATACACATTTCCACAATTATGTCTGTATCAACATCTGGATCATTCATCAGCCCCTCAACATATAGCATCCATTCCTTTATTCTTTTGGACATTCCCAGTATATGCACAAGTAGGCTCAGAATTGTTAGTCTGTACTCCCAGATCCATGCCCACGAATAAGACATTTACCAGCTGGAGTAGAGTTTATGTACAGTCCCATTCTGCCTTTTGCTTGACAGCATCCTGTTAAAATACTGTTTTCCAAATTTATGTTTGACCTACATCATTTGTGTCATGTGACATCCCTGGATATCACGCAAATGAAGTTAAACAAGAGTTTTTAAAAGTATGACTTACTGTTTCATGGTGTTTTCCAAGAAATTTTCTGTCCTTAAAGGGATTAAAACTTAATGGCATTTTCTGTCTTGTTAGTTTTACAGGTTTTGAACCTGTCACAGTTTTTATTCAGCTGAGTGTTTGTCCATTCATGCAAGCACGGCACAATCAAGAATGATTTCAGTTAAAGGCAGGCATAGGTTAAGGTGAGCAGCAGAAAATAATTCTTTTGGGGTGAACTGGACTGTAAACAAGGAGCATCTTCTCCTAAGTCAGCATTTACATTACTTTGTTCCAAGTTTCTAAATGCTGAAATACTAACAAGAGCAACTGATCTCATTAGCAAAGATTTTATATTTAATATATAAATTCTCCTGGGAACAAGCACAAGCATCTCAAAAGGACAGATCAAAGGCTGGTGAAGTGCTTTGATTCGTTTATTTTTTTTGGGGGGGGTGTCTACAAAATTTTTAAAATATTTAAAAAGCTTTAAATTGAATTAAAAGCAATTGAAGCAAAGATTTATATCTTGGACGTGTAGCTATTCTAATGTTGCTCTTTAAATAAATGTTGATTGAATTAGAATACATTCTGAAACTTAGCAGCAGTAACAACAAAAGCCAGAGTGTTAAAGCTGGAGTGTTGGTGACTGCTAAAAAAAAAAGCATAAATTGCCAGGAATGATATGAAGAAAATGAATTGCGTACAGGAAGGTGAGGTTTGCCAAAACTAACTCTTACAATTTCAAAATTTGCTTGGGGCTACCCCTCCCTACCAGGAAAAGAGAGAGTATTTATATTTTTCTCTCTACATCTTTCTTTCTCAATTAGATTGTCTTCCATATCCAAGATCCTGAACCCAATCTAAGAAACTAATTAAGTTTAGCTACAGTGTGATTTAAATAGGTATTTCATAGCTAATTAAAATACTTAAGAACCATGCTTAATATGGTTTTAAAACTACAATGACTTCAAAACCCAAAAACAAATTTAAAATAAGTTTTAGTAAAGAAGTAAGTTAGTATGATGAAGTAAAACATGTACGTTTTAAGAATATTAATAAATTGTGAGAAAACACCATTAAAAGATATTTAGTAAGTTTAATTCATAAGTCTCATCTCATAAAAATACAAAAAAATTCAAAGACTTATTTAATTTGTTAAATAATAAGTGGACATGTAAATCATGATGTAATATAATGTAAAGAATTTAATGAATTCTGATCATAGGCAATAAAAAAACAAATTAGCAAAGAGTTATAAAACCACAGGGAAGTATCAGTTATATCTCCACCACAGACAATTTATATTCCAATGGACAGGAATCATTTTCACTATGATCAGCTTACATTATAAGTAGTTAAAGACAACGAAAGGGAGGGATAACCAGGAAGAGGGTGGTAAACAGGTGTCAACTGACAAACCTAAAACAATTTAGTAACAAATTTGATATTCTTTATTCCAGGAAAAACATCCCGAGATAGGGAAAGCTCAAAGCCTCACAAACAGTGATGCACTCTTCCTGAAGGGTTCGAGGAAATAGTGAGTTTTTCAGAGAGTTAGAAGAGGCAGTTCAGAAAGAATGTATGATTGGCTAGGGTGTCAGGGATTTCCTTGTAAGTCTCAATTCAGTTCAGTTCAGTGACNTCCCGAGATAGGGAAAGCTCAAAGCCTCACAAACAGTGATGCACTCTTCCTGAAGGGTTCGAGGAAATAGTGAGTTTTTCAGAGAGTTAGAAGAGGCAGTTCAGAAAGAATGTATGATTGGCTAGGGTGTCAGGGATTTCCTTGTAAGTCTCAATTCAGTTCAGTTCAGTGACTCAGTCATGTCCGACTCTTTGCAACCCCATGAATCGCAGCACACCAGGCCTCCCTGTCCATCATCAACTCCCGGAGTTCACTCAAACTCATGTCCATCGAGTCAGTGATGCCATCCAACCATCTCATCCTCTGTCATCCCCTTTTCCTCCTGCCCTCAATCCCTGCCAGCATCAGAGTCTTTTCCAATGAGTCAACCCTTCGCATGAGGTGGCCAAAGTACTGGAGCTTCAGCTTATAAGTCTAGCAGGTCCTATTTTCTAGAGTAAAGTAAGTTGGCTAGAGTTGAGTTGGAGATTGTGAATAGTATGATTCTCTGACAGGTATTTCCTGTAAGTCCAGGCTGACTCAGGTTTAGATTTTGATATGGGCTGAGCCACTAGGTTAGCCTCCATTATCTGAGTCCCCATATACAAACTAAGTTTATTACATGACACCTGCTAATCTTTGTCGGAGAAGGCAGTGGCACCCCACTCCAGTACTCTTGCCTGGAAACTCCCATGGATGGAGGAGCCTGATGGGCTGCAGTCCATGGGGTCGCTAAGGGTCGGGCACGACTGAGCGACTTTCACTTTCACTTTTCACTCTCATACATTGGAGAAGGAAATGGCAACCCACTCCAGTGTTCTTGCCTGGAGAATCCCAGGGACAGAGGAGCCTGATAGGCTGCTGTCTACAGGGTCGCACAGAGTCGGACACGACTGAAGCCACTTAGCAGCAGCAGCAGCAGCTAATCTTTGTGAAATTTGATGAAAGGAAACTTCACGCAGATTGGAAATGAGAGGCCAGAAGAGAGAAATTAATTAAATATTATTAAAGACTGAATTACAAAAAGAGTAAGCACCTCAATTAGCTCTCCCCATGTACAATCCTATCTCCTAGGAAACCAACATCAATACCCCTTTCTTAAAAAAAAACAAACATTCTCTTAACATAAGATCTAGCTTTTGAATAACTCGGTATTTACTCAAAGAAATTGAAAACCTATGTTCATGCAAAAACCTAGGCATGGGTATTTATAGCAGCTTTGTTCATAACTGTTAAAACTTAAAAGCAACCAAAATGTTCTTCAGTAGATGAATGGATAAATAAACTGATGTATCTAGACGATGGAACCTTATTTGACTGAAAAGAAATGAACTACCGAACCACAAAAAGACATGAGGGAACCTTAAATGTATATTACAAAGTGAAAGAAACCAATCTGAAAAAACTGCATGCTGCATGATTGCAATTATATAACATTCTGGAAAAGGCAGAAATGTGGAAACTAGAGAGATTAGTGGTTTCCAGGGGTTGTGGGAGGTGGGATGAATAAATATGTAGAGCAGAGAGGATTTTTAGGGGAGTGAAAATAATACTTACCCTTCTGAGTCAGGCTCCAACAAACGGTTCTCCTGCCTGGTGTTGCTTGAGTTAGTAGGAGGAGCTGGAGTCAGATTCAGAGTGGCGGATTCATGTCAATGTATGGCAAAACCAATACAGCATTGTAAAGTAAAATAAAAATAAATGAATAAAAATTTTAAAAAAAGAAAGAAACAAAGAAAAGCTTTATTGTCAAAGAGCAGAGAGCCCAAGTTAGTTCTAGAACGCAGCGTCCCCCAGAAAGGTAGTGGGCAGAGCTTCTGGATTGCCTCATAGGGTTCTGGTCGGCGAGGTGGGGGCGGCATTCTCCCAACACCAGTGCATCTGGGCTGCTCATGGCTCCAGACTGCAGTGCCCAGTGCAGGCTCCACGCACAGCCCACCGTTGGTGCCTGGGTCGGAGGTGTCATGCACACCGCCTTTGCACAGAGCCCTGAGAGCGGAGGTGTCCATGCGGCTGCTTCCCTACAGGAACTCTGGTCTGAAAGGCCAGGGGCAAGGCCCCTGCCGGCGGTTTCCTGGGAGCCAGTGAAACGAGGCTTCACTTGGAGGAAAAGAATAAAAGAAAAATTAGACTTTTAATTTTATTACTCAGATTCCATTTTTATTTCCCGAGAATTGTTAATGGGCTTTGACGGTGACAAAAATACTCTGTATGATGTTATAGTGGTGAATACGTGCCCTTATATGTTTATCCAAACCCATAGAATGAATGTACAATACCAAGACTGAACCTCAAGGTAAACTGTCAACTTTGGCTGATAATGGTTATCGATGTAGTTCCCTCAACTGGCAAATTTACTGATCTGGTGGGGGTGCTGATACACAGGAGTCTGTGCATGTAGGTGCAGAGAGTACATTGGAGATTTCTAAGTATCTTCCTCTCAATTTGCTGTGAACCTAAGACTGCTCAAAAATAAATCAAGGCTTTTTAAAAAAAATCAACACTGACTATCGCTCCCAGAACAAAAAACAAACCACAGTTGCTAACTGCTTTTGCTAGCCACTGTGTTCGTACATGGTTTACTCCCATTATTATGTTTTTTTTAAGATACATTTTTTAGGTACCTTGACTATGAAATGCTAATGAAAGTACAGTTTTCTAACCTCGCCTATGCCCCTTGCTCTGATGTTAACTTGTCTTTAATATCTTATGTATGATTTCCCTTACTGTTTTCATCAGCTCACTCCTCACTCAGTGGTTTTAAAATTAAATACCACCTCTACATAGAGGCCTCCTTAACACAACCATTTCATCTTCCCTGTATTACTTACTTTCTCATTTATTTCTAAACTTACCCCCCCAACCATGCAAGTTAATTGGCATAGTGTTGTTTACAATAATAATCTGCAAAAACGGTTGTTGTTATTCCCATTGTTGTTATCTATCTCCCCCCCTACACAGACTGTAAATTGCAGGAAATTAAGGATCATTCAAATTATGAATATCTTCTTCGTAAGAGGAAATTAGATGAGTGAGAATTAGTCCTTGCTCTTAAAATGTTCACTGTCTAATGGAAGGGACAGATATGTAAATTCCCTATAAATTGTATATTTCAATTGTTCAGAATTTCATAAGATGTTTTTTCAGAGCACACTCATCATTAGTAGTAAAGTAAATGGAAAGCATTTCTTGTGAAACTAAATATTATCTGCATTCTTGTGGTAAGCATCTGCCAAAAAAAGTTTTATCAAGCAACTGCTATGGTTAAGGTACCTTAAGCAGCTGAGATCCTGATGTCCTACTGATGAATAACATCACATTAAGGAAACCTAAGGTACATACATAACCCATTAACAAACATAGCCCATTAACCACCAATAAAAGTCAGCCTTTGTCAAGTACCAAGTAACAGAGGCAAATAATAAATATTGTTTGAGTTGAGGGTAGACAGACATCACTTCGACGGGGACAGCAGAGATAGTTTTCACAGAGTAAACTGTGCTTAAGTTGGAGCCTTTATAATACGATTTTGGTGAGTGGGGAGAGGATAAAGGACACCTTAGAATCTATATGGCTTGTTCAGTCCACAATGAATGGTTTGTCTAAAGTAGACACAAGCACCTCCTTCTGGGGCCTCCATCCAGCCTTATTGCATCCCAAGACTTTAGTCCACCTGTGTGACCTGTCCTTCCAGTTAAGTCTTCTGCCTCTTTAAGCCTGTGAAGATCATAAAACTGTTACTCTACTTAAGTTATAACAGATAGTCTATATCAAAAAATAACTCATGCTTAACGTGAGCATTCCCAATAGGGCTATTTCAATCTCAAATTATATTTGCTCCAAGGAAAGCACACAATGAATCACAATGAAGCTGGGGGGAAATGCATCAATGGGTAAAAATAGCCCTGACTGTCTTCCAAGTATACACAATTAAGGAAAATTCTGGGGAAATGGATGACTGTTGTATAGAACATAAGGGGACAGTTTAGTTCATCTTTATTAGCTTCACATTGCAAATCAACATTTCCCCCAAAGAATTCACCCCAAAGAATTTTTAAATCATTCCCCTTAGTGCTACAGTGTCAGGGTCACTGAGGTCAGGATCTCCTCACTTCAATTATGGACAATCCTTTGTCCCTTGGTTTTCAACTTTGGGCACAGAAAATTTCTGAAAGCAGAAGGCAGGCTTTGTTGTTTCCTCTTGCCTCAAGGGCCAGGAATAGTCATTTAATTCAATTAAAAGTTGTACTTATCCATAATATGTGTACAGATTTCTGACTTGCAAGAAAGAATTCAATCAAGTTAATTTAAAGCACTTCCAGATGTCCTAAATGCCCTCTGAGGCTGTGAGCCTGCACTGCTCCAGTCTTCTCTATTGTCCATCTAGTTGCCCAGTTAGAGCGTTAATTATTTCTTATTCCTCCCTCTTCAGTTACCTCAGTACAAACGGTCTCCAGGTCCTGATAATTCCCCCTCCTCTGTGTCTCTGGCCTCTGCCCCCTTTCTTTCAGATCATGACCAGACTATTGCAAATAATAGTTGTAATAAACTGCTTCTAGCTAGTTTTTCTCCCTCTATCACATCTCCTAAAATCCTTACTCTATTCAGTTGTTGGATGGAGCTTCTGACATCATTTCCTTCATCCTCCTTCCTCGCTATTCCTCAAAGTCCTGATGGGAGTCATTGTTTCCCAATGCTTCAAACATGTATTTTACTTATACAAGCAGACAGAAAATGTTTTTTTCAAAACTGCAAATGTTTATCTCATTTTTGTCCAAACCTCTTCCTCTTGAATCCCATCCAAATAAACATCTAAACAAAAGAAAACAAAAAGACATCAATCCTTAATGGTAGAGATATTAATAACTACAAAAATGCATTTGATAGGCTTTCCTACTTCTTAATGCCTATGAAATGGAAGGAAAATCTCAAAATAACAAATACAATTCTATCTGTGCTTAAGTGAGGAAAATTTTAAACCTCATACTATAACCCCAAATAAAAGAAACGAGAAAAAGTAAAATTTTAAAAAACTGATTTCAACCAAATTGAAAGTTGATAACAGAAATAAAATACCTTTGAAGTTCCTGGGCCCAGTGAAAGTTTTCAGAATGAAATGGGAGAAAATTATTCATACTCCAATAGTATCAAGTAAAAGCATAGGTTGGAGTATGTGTGTAAGCTGTGTGGAAGATAAGGATCAAGTTTGCTTTCTTCCGGAAAATTGGCATAGGTCAGCACTCACAGAGATAAAGTAAGTTCTGTTGTTAAGCAACATTGTTTTTCTGGTATCCAAAATAAGATGACTGAGATCTAAAGGCATGTATATTTTAAAAGGAGCATATACCATAGATAACTGTGCAGGCCGAAATTTAAAGCACCAAACAAAAATTACTGAGCCATTGGGAAACACCTTAATTCACTTTCCCACCTGAAGATGGAGAAATAAATCTAATCATCAAAAACATTTCAAACAGAACAAGATGAGCCCCAATCTGAAAAAGCCTGACCCAAGCAGATTAGGAATTTTATTAAAAACTCTTAAATGGAAAATCTCCAGCCAAACAAAAGAGGAGAAGGAAAATTCGACATAACTTCTTTCTCAGTGATTAGTAGAGCAAGTGGACAATGTGTATTGCAAATAGTGCTATTGCTAAGGTTGATCTAATAGAGTAATTATCTAAATCGACATTCCACTCGAATTTCAGAAAGATTTCATTTAAAAAAGAGACCAAGTGCAACAAGACCTTTGTCATTAGAACTGATGAGAGTGTGACTTGTGTATTTTGATGCTGATCCTGAGATTCACTGAACTGATAAATATATATCCAGAAAATTCCATGAACGGAAGAGTCTGGTAAGCTGCAGTCCATGGGGTCACTAAGAGTCGGACACGACTGAGCGACTTCACTTTCACTTTTCACTTTCATGCATTGGAGAAGGAAATGGCAACCGGCTCCAGTGTTCTTGCCTGGAGAATCCCAGGGACGGGGGAGCCTGGTGGGCTACCTTCTATGGGGTCGCACAGAGTAGACAGGACTGAAGCGACTTAGCAGCAGCAGCAGCAGCAGCAGATATATATTACATATACCAAAAGAATGCTCTTATAATCAAATGTCCATGATTCAAAAATCAATCTAATAAACCTAAATAAAAAATCAATGAAAAGTGAAAGTAGTGAGCATGGTATTATTCGCCCCAAAAGCAATATAATCTCAGAAATAAATATCATATCAACTTAAAAACTGAAAAAAAAATAAGTCTTGGACCAATGATGAAATTAATACCACAGTCTAATTTTCTTTTTTTTCATTGAGATATAATTCTAATATCATACAATTACCTGATTTAAAGCATACAATGTGAGGCCTTCCCTAGTGGTTAAGACTTCCACCTTTCACTTCAGGGAGTGCAGTTTCAACCCCTGATTGGGAAACTAAGATCCCAATTACTTTCAGGCCCCCCCCCCAAAAAAACATAAAACAACAGAAACAATGTTGTAACAAATTCAATAAGGAATTTAAAAAATAGTCCATATTAAAAAAATCTTTAAAAAATTAAATAAAAATAAAGCATACAATATATTCTTTTTCAGTGCATTTTCAAGGTTATGTAAGCATTACCACTAATTTTAAAATATATTCATCTCCCCTAAGAGATGAATATATAACCATTATCCTTCTCTTCCCTTTTTCTCAGAACCCTCCACAACATGCCTTGTTCTCAGCCACTGGCAACAACTAATATACTTTGTGTCTCTATGGCTTTTAAATTATGGACACCTTATATAAATGGAATCATATAGTGTATGTTTCTTGTGACTATTTTCTTTACCTTAGAATAGTATTTCCAAAGTTGATCCATGTTGTAGGATTTATCATTACTTGATTTCTTTTTTAAAGCTGAATAATATTCTTTGGTATGGATATACCACATTTTGTTTATCCATTCATCAGTTGATAGCTGAGGTGTTTCCATTCTTCTTTATTGTGAATAATGATGCTATACTAATTCATGTACAAGATTTCATATGGACATACGCATCAATTCTCTTTATATATAACTAATGGTGGAATTGCTCACATGAAAATTTTATTTTTAACCTTTTAAGAGGACATTCTAACTGTTCTGTAAAGTAGCAACAGCGTAGTTAACCCCAATCACCAATATATGAAGATTCTGATTTAACATCCTTGCTAACTCTTTTTACTGTCTAACTCTTTTATTATATGCATCCAAGTGGGTATCACCTGGAAAAGGGAATGGCAATTCACTCCAGTATTCTTGCCTGGAGAATCCCATGGGTGGAGGAGCCTGCCAGGCTATGGTGCATGGGTTCACAAAGAGTCAGACATGACTGAGTGACACACACACACACACACACACAATGGGTATGAAGCTGTATTTTACTGTTCTTCTGATCTACATTTCCCAAATGTTAATGTCATTGTGCTTCTTGGCCATTTGTAGACCATCTTTGAAGAAATATCTGTTCAAATCTTTTGCCCATTTTTAAATTAAGCTATTTTTCATTTTATTGTTAAGGTGAAAGGGCTCTTTACATATCGTAGATATAAATCCCACAAGATATATGATTTGCAAATATTTTCTCCTAATCTGTGATTTATCTTTTCACTTCCTTGATGAAAGATAAATCACACATTTGTAGTATATAAGGTTTTAATTGTGATTATTTCATATTTATCTCTTTATTTTTATTGTTTATCCTTTTGATGTCACACGTAAGAAATTTTGCTTAATCCCAAGTCACAAAAATGTACTCCTACGTTTTTTTTTTCTTAGAGCTTTATGTCTTTGATTTATACTTACATCACTAATTCATTTGAAGTTAAGTTTTCACATGCTGTGAAATCTAGCTTCATTACTTTGCATATGGTTATCAATTGTCCCAACACCATTTGTTGAAAAGAGTATTCTTCCTCTATTGAATAGTCTTGGCATCCTTGTTAAAAAATCATTTGAACTTAAATGTAAGGGTTTATTTCCAAAACTCTCAATTTTCTTCCATTGATCTATGTGTTACATATGGTCATATTTGCATAGCAGGATCACACTATTTTGTTTACTGTAATTTTGTCATGACTTTGCAATCATCAAGTAAGGGCCTTTCAAAATTATTTTTGTCAAAATTATTTTAGCTTTTCAAGGTTCCTTGCACTTTCATATGAGCTTTAGAATTAATTTATCAATTTGTGAGGAATCCCAGCAAGGATATTCATAGAAACTATATTGAATCTGTAGATTGAATTTGGGGACTATTGACATTTTAACAATATTGATACTTCGTATCCAAGAATGTAAATTTTTTGCCATTTATTTAAATCTTTATTTTGTAACATTATTTTGTAGTTTTCAGAGTACAATTATGCATTGCCCTTACTGACTTTGATCCAAGTATTTTATTTCTTTTGATAGTATTATAAATGAGTTAATTAATTTTCAAATTTTTAATTGCCTGGCTAGGTTTTGTGAGCGGAGTAGGCAATGGCACCCCACTCCAGTACTCTTGCCTGGAAAATCTCATGGACAGAGAAGCCTGGTGGGCTGCAGTCCATGGGGTCGCTGAGTCGGACACGACTGAGCGACTTCACTTTCACTTTTCACTTTCCTGCATTGGAGAGGGAAACCCCACTCCAGTGTTGTTGCCCGGAGAATCCCAGGGACGGGGGAGCCTGGTAGGCTGCTGTCTATGGCGTCACACAGAGTCGGACACACTGAAACGACTTAGCAGCAGCAGTATATTTTTTGTGTGTATTAGTCTTGTATTCTGAAGTCTGAATAGAGACTAAAGTCTAAAAAGAGATTGAAGGCTCTTTTTAGTTTTAATTAAAGTTGTATTTGTTTTGTGGATTCCTTAGGAATTTCTATATGTAATGTCATCTGCATATGAAGCTAGCTTTGTTTCTTCCATTTCTCACCTAATTGTTGTGGCTGGAACATCCAGTACAGTGTTAAATAGAAGTGTTGAGGGTAAATGTCTGACTTATTCCTGATTTTTAGAAAAGTATTTGGTTTTTCACCTTTAAATGTGACGTTTATTGTGGGGTTTTCACAGATGTCCTTTATCAGGTTGAGCACGTCCTTGTTATTCTTAGTTTGCCCAGTATTTTTTAGCATAAAATAATGGTAATTTTGTTAAATATCAAATCTATTGAGATTGTCATATGATATCGTATCATTAATCACTTTTCAGATGTGAAACCAAGTTTGCATCCCTTGGATAAATTTCTATTTGTTCTTTTTTCTTATTTTTTATTTCCTTATTGGTAATCTCTATTTGGTGAGATATTGTCATCTCTTCCTTTAATTCCTCAGATATGAATCTCTTAACTTTTTGCACATAATTATAATGGTTGCTTTGGAGTTTTTGTCTGCTAAGCGTATTATCTGGGCCCTTTCAAAAGCAATTTCTATTGAGTGAAGATCTGGCAGTGAAGTATATATTTTTATAGAATTTATCCTAGTTATCAAGGTAATTGAAACTTTAAACTTTTTTTGGAAAATTAATATTATTTAATTAAACCATGGTAACTGATCAGAACCGGAGAAGGCGATAGCACCCCACTCCAGTACTCTTGCCTGGAAAATCCCATGGACGGAGGAGCCTGGTAAACTGCGGTCCATGGGATTGCAAAGAGTCGGACACGACTGAGCAACTTCCCTTTCACTTTTCACTTTCATGCATTGGAGAAGGAAATGGTGATCACTCCAGTGTTCTTGCCTGGAGAATCCCAGGGACTGGGGAGCCTGGTGGGCTGCCGTCTATGGGGTCACACAGAGCCGGACACGACTGAAGTGACTTAGCAGCAGCAACTGATCAGAACTATAGAAAGAGAATATATATACATCTATTTATATGTAATTTCACATATTAGCTAAATTTTATGATTTAATTACCAACCATTATTAATGATCATTTTCACTAAAGGACTTCTGAAGTATTTGCATTATTTTTCAATACAGAAATAACTTGTACCCCTCCAAATATGCACATATACACACACAAAGCAAGAAAAAGTCATTAAAGATAAAATATATCTAAATTTTTATTTAAAAATCTGTATCTATCAATGTTCCAACTTAAATTCTTTGAGAAGGTTTTATATCATCCAGAAAAAAGAGAGCTCACACTCTTTCACCCTCCACCAAATAATGTTACTAATAAAACTTACTGTATTTTTCACATGAAAAGATAAGATTTAAAATATAATATAAAAGGAATATAATTGATAGGCTAGAGATTGCAGAAGATTCATTCCTTGATCATATAGCAGAGTATATGAGCAGCAAATTTGGTACCTTGTGTTTTAAACTCCTTTGACTTATGAAACATAAGAGATTTGTGAAGTGCTTTCTAGCTTAGCTTTGGTTTCTGAGCTACTTATGTTAAGAATGATCACTTTAAGCAAAGCCATAAATAAAATTACTTTCTAAAGACAAAAGATCAGCTGAACAAATTTTGTTACTTATCTTGCTTCACTTGCGTTCAGATAGCCAGTCAGAGTTAGCCTTTCACATTTTGGGTGCAATCCCAGACACTTAAAGACTACATCTAAAAACAAAGGTACTGATAGCTATATATCATGAAGAATCACTACAATATTTTGTCAGAATTTGAATTTTATATGCATTCTAGATCTTAGATTTTTGTCTTTTCAAGGTCATGTCTGTTGTTGCAGTACCACGGGGACCTACCCCAAATTCCTGCAACAAGAAAACTATTCATCCTCATTCAACAGGAGCACAATGTCTCTGGAAAAAAATTTCATCAGCCTAATGGAAACCACCCACATGGCACTGGTAATCTATCTTCCTGAGAAAGCACTGAAGAAAGCTACTGTGCTTATAAATCCCAATTGTGGCAAAAGGTGACACAAGATTTGCTTATCAGCCTGTTCCAGGGTCTTATAGTCACAAAATAAGCTTTCTTCTTAAACGGTCTTCTAAAATTGCTATACAAAATAAAATTCCTGCCTTGTAACTGAATTTGAGTATTTTGTTACCTGGAAAGAATAACACATTAGCTTGTTTCCACTTTAGCAGAAAGCATCTTATGTAAGAAATGTTTTACTACCCACTGTGATAGGCGGTATGGGACCATTAATTCATTCAANTTTAATTCAACAGTTGAGAGTTATTTGGGTTTGTTTCCAGTTTTAGGCAATTAAGAAAAAAGCCACTGCAAACATTCATGTGCAGGTTTTTGTTTGAACATGAGTCTTCATTTCTCTATGATGAATGACCAGCACTGCAATTGTTGGGTGGTATGAAAGGTGCGTATTCAGTTTCTAAAGAAACTGTCAAGGTGTTTTTCAAAATGGCTTTACTGTTTACATTCCTACCAGCATCTATATAGATGATTCTAATTCTCTGTATCCTCTCCAGTGATTGTTGTCCATGACATCACATTGCAGTTTTAATCTACAAATTGAAACAGAGTCCCGTAGGCCCATAAGTCACTACCTCTTTACTACCTAGTGGACATAGAAGACCAGGTTCCCTCTTGGCTTTCATTGAAATGTGAGGGGAAGGGCTCCTTTTAACTTCTAAGAGGGGATGAGATTTCTAACAATCTCTTTTCCATTTTTAGCCACTGCCACAGTGTGATGACCTCATTGTTTCCGGGAAGTGGTGAAAATCCTGATTCTTCAGTGAACCTCTAACTTCACACCAGCTGGGAGGTAAAAGGGTATCTCATTACTGCTAGATGGGAGTGAAAGTCCAACTCCCCACAAGGACTCTCCTAATACTTGGGGTAGGGACAAGTAGGGATGGAAGTCCCAGCTCCACATGGACCTTCTCTGATATTATACAATGTTCAAAACCATTTGGCATTGAGTTGTGCCTTCCTTGGCCTTCCAATGGTTAAGATTTTGCCTTCCAAAGCAGGGAGTGTGGATTTAATCCCTGGTTGGGGAGATAGGAGCCCACATGCCCTGCGGCCAAAAATTCCAAACATAAAATTGTAAAAAAATAATAGACTTTAAAATGGTCCACATCAAAAATAAATAAATAAATAAAAATAAAAAAACATTATTTATCCTGAATACAAGTGTATGCCTTGTATTGAACCAAAGTTTGCATTGGTAAAAGTTCCTCTAAAGGCATTATTTCTTTTATCTTCCTCAATATTTATAACTAATAACCTTTTTCTCCTCCTTTTCACTTTCTTCTCCCTGAATTAAACCATTTCTCTCATGTTCTTTTTCTGAAAAAAATTTAAAAGGTGAGCTATGAAGGAAAAGATGGTGATTGAATACCCCTCCTCACTGCTTACAGCCTATGTGAAATCCATTTGAATTAATTCATTGCTTGATTGCTTTTTTAGGATTTGATTATGCGTCACTGATAAAAATATTTTAAAACTCATCTATGAATAAGGTCATGCATTTATATCAAACACTGAAAATGGAGTAGATGCAAAATCTCGTTCTTTGTAGCTTATTGAGGAATGCTGACAAGTGTATATGCAGCTGGAGGAAACAAAATAGAGGAAGGTATTTGAGAGTGCTACCCAAAGGACTCTCTCAGAGCTAATATTTTAAGTCAGTTGGAGGCATATTTGGATCCTAAAAGTTAAAACACTAGACCATGCTGCCTGGAAACCATGATCGTATCCAATCCAACATCAGTCATTCATTCATTATAATGAAACGTGTCAAGAAAACAGGGGAGAAATATCTCCTGATAAAGACCAAGTCCTGAATATATTGCATCACTTGAAAGCTTCTGTATATTCTAAGGTCTTGACAACAACACCAGATAGCAATCTGAAAAGACAAGACATGGTCCAAAGGGGCAGAAGCCACCGGAGATGCCCAAAAAGGAACAATGAGGCATTACTGCATAGTTTTGTAACAACAGGAATTGGTGTGACCTTGGAAAAATCCTTTACTACTTCTCAGCTTTTCTGAGCACCATTTCCCTACATCTGCTAAGTAAGGAGCATGATTGGCTAATTTAAGATCCCCTACAGTACTACGTGCCTGGCTTCATAGGCTTATGCCAGACCTGAATTGAATAAGTGTCATTTGCTTAAATAATAAATGGGTGATTATTATTTATGACAGGAAAAGAAAGAATAGAAAATTCCATTAGACTTGATTCCAGTTTAAACTTGAGTATCACATTAATGCCTTGATCAAAGGCATTTCCATTCAAAACTGTTTCCTAGAGTAAAATGTAAAATTAAGCAATCTTTAAAAGGTAAAGTCTAATACACAGTCAAGATCACAGTCACTCCCTTGATTAAACATATACACTGAGGATAATTCATGAATCTGTTTATTTTTCCCTAGTATGGCAGGCCTAAACTGAAGTAATATAGCTGCAGCAAAAGCTTGGTGCAAAAACTTTGACGAAGGGCTTACCTTCCAGAGGAAATTAAATGCAGAGAAACTCCACTTCATAAACTTCTGTCTGGAGAAGCTCCTTTCCATTTTAAGCAGCTGTATCCCTACAGGAGGGCCATATGAGCTCCTTTAGAGTTTCTTGGACAATTGAAAAGAGAAAAAATAATTAAATTTTTGAATTACTAAAAATATCATAACATAAATGAGGAAGACAAAGAGCAAGCCACACTTTCCACAGCGACATATTTTCAAATAATGTATGACACTCAATTGTTAATAATGTGGAGTTTGATTTTTAAAGTCTGGAATCATTTTTACACAGTGCCTTTACAAAGAGCTTACTTAATTTTCTATTAGAGGATGAAGACTAAGACTGGAACATTTTAGAAGTGAAAGGGTCATGTCTAAGATACATAGTGAGTGCCTGAATCAAATCAGAAAAGCATTGTCCTAAAATAATTATTTGGCTAACATTTGACAAGTATTTTTACATACATAAAATAATTTTCTGCCCCCACATCCAAGAAAATAAATAAATAAATACACATTTCAAATGCAAGGAAGCTGAGGATTAGATGATTTGTTTGGACTTGCTTATGTTTAGCAACTAAGTGATAGAGTGTGTGTGTTCTTAGTTGCTCAGTCATGTCCAAACTCTTTGTGACCCCATAGACTGTAGCCTGTCAGGCTCATCTGTACACAGAGATTCTCCAGGCAAGAATACTGGAGTGGGTTGCCATGCCCTACCCCAGGGATCTTCCCAACCCAGGATTCGAATCCAGGTCTCCCTCATTGCAGGCAGATTCTTTACCATCTGAGCCACCAGGGAAGTCAATAAATGATGGAAACAGAAGTTTCCTACCTAGGTCCTACCTAGGACCCAGGTAGCATGGAAAGCAAATGGTGACTGGGAGGGAAAAAATGAGATGAGGTATAAAGCCATTTAGTGTTTTCTCTGGCAATTTATACTCTTCCTATGACATACTTCGGATCCTTTTATCATACTCATTCTTAGTGAAAGTGAAAATGAAGTCGCTTAGTCATGTCCGACTCTTTGTGAACCCATGGACTGTAGCCTACGAGGCTCCTCTGTCCATGAGATTTTCCAGGCAATAGTACTGGAATGGATTGCCATTTCCTTCTCCAGGGTATCTTCCCAACCCAGGGACTGAACCCGGGTCTCCCGCATTGTAGACAGACGCTTTACCATCTGAGCCACCAGGGAAGTCCCTTTTATCATACTCATTGGGAAGGTTAAACTTTAGTCACAGATAAAATCTTCAAGGGGGCTTCCCTGATGGCAATGGTAAAGAGTCCACCTGCCAATGCAGGAATCAATCCCTGATTCAAGAAGATTCCCTAGAGGAGGTAATGTCAGCCCATATCCGTATTCTACCTGGACAATCTCATGGACAGAGATGCCCGGAGGGCTACAGTCCATAGAGTTGCAAAGAGTCAGACATGATTGAGGGACTAAGCATGCATGCATAATCTTCAAGGACTACTGGAAGTCCCAGTGCCTCCTCACCTGCAGACACAAAGTTGAATTCTAAGTCTTTGTTGAATTACAGTTGCTTTGTTTTCTTAAGTGTACGATTTTTATCTGCGTTCGAATGCATATATCTTTGAAAAGTTCAACATTTGTGGTTTTATCAGTGTTTCTTCCAGGTGGCATAGAGGGGAGCTCTGAGGACAAGGCTTGATGAGGATAGAAAGAGAGAGAATGAAATTACTTGAGAGCACAAAGCAGGCATCAGGCAAGGGGTATCCATTCACTAAGAGAAAAATGCAAGATATAAACCCGGATGCCATGACCTCTGAGTATCACCTGCACCAAAACCGTGCCGAGAATTTTTCATCTTCACTTTGGTTCTCAGTGCAGAAAAAGAGAATATGAGCAAAAGGAGAGGAAGATATGAGAATTTCCTGGCTTCAGCATTTTAGGTTTTGGTTTTTTTTTCTTGCTTGTTTTGTTATGGTTTACTGTAAAGAGTACAAGAAGAATGCCAAAAGATCAAGGAACTTTCCTTGTAATGAGCTATTGCTTTTAAGTGTTTAAAATAGGCAAGAAAAATCTCTTTCTCCCTGGGATAGATACTGGTCTCAGTAATTGCTACCTATTTAAGTCAGGCACAATACTAAATGCCTTAAGTACACTAACATATGCCATGATTTTGATATCCTTGGGACGTAGTTTATCCATAATCACCATTTTATACATGAAGAAACTTTAAGATGTAAAGTCCTTGCCACAGACATTGAATTATTAGATGACAGAGTCATAATTTAAACCCAGATCTTTAAAACTCATAGCATTAAAGAATTACCACTACATTTAACACTTCCTTCGGGGGCCTGGAGTAATCCATACTGTCAACAATAATTACTGCTTACATAAAGTGAGTGTTCATTACATGCCAAGTACTGTACCAAGCACTGTTCAGGCATTTCTTTTAATTATTGCCACAATCTTATGAGTTAATAAATATAACAATACCATTTTACTGTTGAGGAAATGGAGGTAGAGAAGGCAAATAACTTGTCCAAATGAGAGAAGATAAAATTCTTATCAAAGCAGCTAATTCCAATAGTTGTGCTTTTATAGATGGAGTCAGTATGTTGGTTCCACAGAGGTGTCTAAAATGGATAGTTTTATGAAGATTATTTTTCCGAGAAACCTGCATGCAATTAATATGGTTCTAACTTTAACGCTACTTTTATAATACCATTTATGTAGACTATCAAAATTGTGACAACTCCTAAAAACTGGTAAGAAGGAAAATTGGACCATGTTTACTGAACGACTAGCTCAGAAATTTACGTTGCACCAGAAAGGGCTGCTTTTGTGAAATGCTCTCATCACCCCCTGATATTTTGCTGAGCTGCTTGTATTTTTATAATTAGAAGTAAAACCTTACTTTTAAGACCAACTTTTCACCCTGGTCTGGGAATTTGGAAATTGACTAATCCTTTCAAAAATTGTATGTGTTTCTCCTTTAGGGTGAAAAATCTTAGGAATCTTTTTTTTAATTGGAGAATAATTGCTTGACAGTGTTGTAGTGATCATTGCTGTACATCAACACAAGTCAATCATAATTATATATATATATATATATATATATATTTCCCCTCCCTCATGAGCCTCCCACCCTACCTCCTCTTCCTACCCCTCCAGGTTATCTCAGACTGGACTCTCTGTGTTATAGAGCAGATTCCCGCTAGTTATATGTTTTACCCATTAGAGTGTATGTATGTCAATTATAGTTCCCCTTGTCAGGGGTTTCTCTCAGCGGGATTCCCTGAGGGAACCCTTCCTTTAGCCTTTCTCCTCCTTTAGTACCAGTCTCTCCTTTACACCCTGTTCAATGGCCAGATGTCAAGTGATCATGTATTCTGGCTGGCTGTGTATTCTCAGTCGCTTCTGTCGTGTCTGACTCTTTGCGGCCCCATGGACTGTATCCCCCCCAACCAGGCTCCTCTGTCCATGGGATTTTCCTGGCAAGGATCCTGGAGTGGATTGCCAT
>SJYA01002873.1:129650-171785 GCA_006410615.1 Neotragus moschatus
TATATATATATATATATATATATATATCTCCCCTCCCTCATGAGCCTCCCACCCTACCTCCTCTTCCTACCCCTCCAGGTTATCCCAGACTGGACTCCTTGTGTTATAGAGCAGATTCCCGCTAGTTATATGTTTTACCCATTAGAGTGTATGTATGTCAATTATAGTTCCCCTTGTCAGGGGTTTCTCTCAGCGGGATTCCCTGAGGGAACCCTTCCTTTGGCCTTTCTCCTCCTTTAGTACCAGTCTCTCCTTTACACCCTGTTCAATGGCCAGATGTCAAGTGATCATGTATTCTGGCTGGCTGTGTATTCTCAGTCGCTTCTGTCGTGTCTGACTCTTTGCAGCCCCATGGACTGTATCCCCCCCAACCAGGCTCCTCTGTCCATGGGATTCTCCTGGCAAGGATCCTGGAGTGGATTGCCATGCCCTCCTCCAAGGATCTTCCTGACCCAGGGATTGAGGCTGGGTCTCCTGCACTGCAGGCGGATTCTTTACTGCTGAGCCACTGGGGAAGCCCTGCTCTAAACTGCTGTGATAAGCCTCTCCTCACGTTTGTTCTTTATAATTTTACTCATCTTTGCTATAATTTGTCCAAGGTCAGGCTTCCCCGTAAGCATTAGTGGTAAAGAACTCGCCTGCCAATGCAGGAGACATAAGAGATGTGGGGTCAGTCCCTGGGTCAGGAAGCTCTCCTGGAGGAGGGCTGGCAACTCACCTCAGTATTCTTGTCTGGAAAATCCCCAAGGACAGAGGAGTCTGGCGGGTCACAGTCCATAGGGTCACAAAGAGTTGGACACAATTGAAGCAACTTAACATGCACACATGTCCAAGGGCAAGGATGTTAAGTCTCCTAAACTCTGATGCTGTTCATCAGGAAGTTGTTACTAGTGTCCTTATCAAGAGGGATTCATTCATTTACTAGGTAGTGTTGACACCATTTCAGTCCAAATATAGAGGAAACCATTCTCAGCACACTAGAGTTTGTTTATTATCCACAAGTGGATCATTGAAGATCCCCTGGAGAAGGGATAGTTACCCCTTGCTTGGAGAATTCCATGGACAAAGAAGCTTGGCGGAATACAGTCCATGGTCTCAAAGAGTCAGACATGACTGAGCAATTTATACACACATACCCAAATGTAAACTAGTTCCAGTTCTAGTTTGTAAATTGATTCACAAATTCATGTAAATTTATAACAGCTTTTAACAAAGCAAAGGCAAAAATAAGACTTTAGAAAAGGATCAATGATTTTTTAAAAATTGATTAGTGACTTTTTTTTTTTCNAAGCTTGGCGGAATACAGTCCATGGTCTCAAAGAGTCAGACATGACTGAGCAATTTATACACACATACCCAAATGTAAACTAGTTCCAGTTCTAGTTTGTAAATTGATTCACAAATTCATGTAAATTTATAACAGCTTTTAACAAAGCAAAGGCAAAAATAAGACTTTAGAAAAGGATCAATGATTTTTTAAAAATTGATTAGTGACTTTTTTTTTTTCTTTTGTTAAAATCCAACAGCTTGGCAGTACCACAGTGCTGTTCTAATGATGTTGGATTTATGAATCCTTAAAATATTCTTTTAAGGCAAAATACACAGGAAATTAAAGGTGAGATTCCAGTAGTTTTTCCCCCTTTGTGTTATTAATGTAATCATTATTACCTCTTCTGTTTGCCATAGATATGATTACTCCGTTGTGAGCCAAAACAGAAAGGCAATTACTCTAAGTATTGGTGAAAAGTAAGATCATAGCTATTAGTGTGAAAATATGAAAATGTTTTCTATTTGCCAAAAGTGTGAATAAAACCTGAGTGGGTTTAACCTATCGTTTGCATACAGTAGAAAGTGAATGGGTATTGGACCATTATAAAATTAGAGATAAATAACGTAATTTCTGTGAGTCAGTTTCCTTATTTGTAAATTAAGAATAATTAAAATTACATTGAATTATGTTTGTGACATTAAGTCACAATGTATGTCAGACATCTGATACATCATAGAGGGTCTTGAGTCAGTTCTCATGGGTCCTCTCCTAGGCTGAAGCCTATTTAATGCACATTCCAATGCTTATCAGTATAAAAGCCAGGAAAGTCATTGCAATAACTAATTTTAAAGATAAAACATATACTCTGAAATGATTTCAAGGATGGTTTCTCTCAGTTCCCAGCCTTCTCCACTTTGAATAAGTAGAAGGCACAGGGCCTTTGAAAAGCTCAAACACAACTCAGAGTTGCTTCATTTGTTGGTTTAGAAACCAGTTGTCCTCCCAAAGGCCCTGGAATTTTACAAGCAGAGTCATTGAGCTTCTAATTGAAAGTCATTTGGAAAAATTGTATTTTATATTTAAAGAGAAGTCATTAAAGGCAAATATTAATGACTCTCATGAAACCACTGATTTCACTTTAGAGGCACTCACTGAAGCCCAACAAATTGGAAACTGAGAAGGAGGCCATCATAATTGATAAGGCGTCATCTACATTAGTAAACTTTTCAAAGAAAATTTAAAAAGCCAAAAATGGAAATTTCTGTCATCAAGCAACCCTGAGTTGTTAGTTATTTAAAGTACTCTTCTGCTTAAATTCATCTGAAAATATATCCTGAAGATGCATTTCTATGGTAGGGAAACAACCCTGACTTATTAGTGATTTACATGGAGAACCCATAAGCAAACACCTGGAAAGCTGGAAAGCTAAGTTAGCTTTGATTGTAATTTGGGAAGAAATACTAATCTATCTTTAGATTTTCTTACCTTAACATTTTGAGCATCTGTATAACATAATTTTTTAACCCCAACATGAAGAAGTGATCATTTTTAATGTAAACAAAAAAGAAAGTAATAGGGGCATAATTTTAAGTCATTCTTTTATTGGAGCTATTATTTCATTTCTCTTCACATATTATCGAACTGATTTTCTAACAGGTCATGACCTGTTGCCATAGATAGCAGCCATGTATCTCAACCACCAATATCTTTGTTTCCCTCCAAATTTTGGCACTCATATCTTCCAGCTCTGATGTTCTCACTAGAAAAACTCACTCCCCAGTCACTGCAATCACTGCCTTTATTATGTTTAATTTTTGTTGTTGTGGTTGTTATGTTTTATTCCTAAACAAGAATGAAAATGGTTGTTATTTCCAGAATCCTGTTGTCATCCTTTCTGGATCCAGGGACTCTCCCTCTGTCATTATATTTTTGCCAGGTAGCTCTTTTGTAAGGAGATTTTTGTTTTCCTGTTATTACTGTTGTCTTGAATATTGAGTCTATTCATAGTTCTGCTTTTATAAAAATTCCATGATAAAGAGAAATATTTAGCATAGTTGTTAGCCATTCAGTATAAAGAAAAAAATACTAAGAGATATTTTCTTAAATATTGGAACAGGATATTTGGATAGGTCTGAGGGGAAAAATAAGCCCTGATTTTGTGGATAAATTCCTCTTAGTTGATAAGAGAACAAAATAGATAAACAAGTAAAATTCCATTCTGAAAATGATTTTAATGGTATGGTGTGACTCTATATCAGTAAGTAATATGAACTTAAGCTCCTGATATATATTACTCTGCAGTATAAAGTAGAAAATAATTTTTAAAAGAAAAAATTGCCCTGCTAGTTGAAAGAGCCTATAAACAATGAGTCCAGTAGTAATAAATATACCTGGCACCGAGATCATACTCCAATAAAGGGAAAAAGTGCTTCTTAGATAAATGACTGATCCTAAGGCTAGGGCAGTGAATCCAAAGAATGAGCCTGACACATGTTGTAGTTCCAGAAAATAAGAAGGTGCCAAAAAGAAGAAGAAGAAGACAGAAGATAATGAGGTGCCCTTAAAGTAAATAAAGAACTATCATGTGTTCAGTTCAGTCACTCAGTCCTGTCTGACTCTTTAGGATCCCATGGACTGCAGCACACTAGGCCTCCCTGTCCATCACCAACTCCTGGAGTTTACTCAAAGTCATGTCCATTGAGTCGGTGATGCCATCCAACCATCTCATCCTCTGTCGTCCCCTTCTCCTTCTGCCTTCAATCTTTCTCAGCATCAGGGTCTTTTCCAATGAGCCAGTTCTTCTTATCAGGTGGCCAAAGTATTAGAGTTTCAGCTTCAGCATCAGTCCTTCCAATGAATATTCAGGCACGATTTCCTTTAGGATGGACTGGTTGGATCTCCTTGCAGTCCAAGGGACTCTCAAGAGTCTTCTCCAACACCACAATTCAAAAGCATCAGTTCTTCAGTGCTCAGCCTTCTTTATGGTCCAACTCTCACATCCATACATGAGTACTGGAAAAACTATAGCTTTGACTAGGCAGACCTTTGTCAGCAAAGTAATGTTCCTATTTCTTAATATGCTGTCTAGGTTGGTCATTACTTTTCTTCCAAGGAGTAAGTGTCTTTTAATTTCATGGCTGCAGTCACCATCTGCAGTGATTTTGGAGCCCCCCCAAAAAAACAGTCTGTCACTGTTTCCATTATTCCCCCATCTATTGCCATGAAGTGATGGGACTGGATGCCATGATCTTCATATTTTGAACACTGAGCTTTAAGCCAGCTTTTTCACTCTCCTCTCTCCCTTTCATCCAAAGACTCTTTAGTTACTCTTCGCTTTATCTCTCCTTGCTATTCTTTGGAACTCTGCGTTCAAATGGGTATATCTTTCCTTTTCTCCTTTGCCTTGAGTTTCTGTTTTCTCAGTTATTTGTAAGGCCTCCTCAGCAACCATTTTGCCTTTTTGCCTTTCTTTTTCTTGGGGATACTTTTGATCACCGCCTCCTGTACAATGTTACGAACCTCCATCCATAGCTCTTCATGCACTCTATCAGATCTAATCTCCAAAATCTATTTGACACTTCCACTGTGTAATTGTAAGGGATTTGAATTAGGTCATACTTGAATGGTCTATTGTTTTCCCTACTTTCCTCAACTTAAGGCTGAATTTTGCAATAAGTTCATGATCTGAGCCAGTCAGCCTCTGGTCTTATTTTTGCTAACTATATAGAGCTTCTCTACCTTTGGCTGCAAACATGTAATCAATCTGATTTCAGTGTTGACTATCTGGTGATGTCCATGTTTAGCGCTGTCTCTTGTGAGAGTGTATGTGTTATGACTGGTGCATTCTCTTGGCAAAACTCTGTTAACCTTTGCCCTGCTTCATTTTGTACTCCAAGGCCAAACTTTCCTGTTACTCCAGGTTTCTCTTGACTTCCTACTTTTGCATTCCAGTCTCTTTTGATGAAAAGGACATCGTTTTTTGGTGTTAGCTCTAGAAGGTCTTGTATGTCATCATAGAACTTTTCAACTTCAGCTTTTTTGACATTGGTGTTTGGGGCATAGACTTGCTTTACTGAGATATTGAACGGTTTGCCTTGGAAACGAGCAGAGATCATTCTGTTAATTTTGAGATTGCAACCAAGGACTGTATTTCGGACTCTTTGTTGACTATGAGGGCTAATCCATTTCTTCTAAGGGATTCTTGCCCACAGTAGTAGGTATAATTGTCATTTGAGTTAAATTCACCCATTCCAGTCCATTTTAGTTCTCTGATTCCTAAAATGTCAATGTTCACTCTTGCCATCTCCTGTTTGATTACTTTCAAGTTACCTTGATTCATGGATCTAACATTCCAGGTTCCTACGCAATATTGTTCTTTTAAGCATTGGACATTAGTTTCACCACCAGACACATTCACAACTGGGCATTGTTTCCACTTTGGCTCAGCCTTTTCATTCCCTTTTGGAGCTATTTCTCTGCTCTTCTCCAGGTTCATATAAATTAAGGGGAAAAAATCTCATGTCTGTGCTACTGACTCCAAAGTTGATCAGAAGAGAGCTAATAATTCTGCCTTTAACAAGATCTTTCACAGATACTTAAAGCCCTAAAATTAAAAAAAAAAAAAAAGCATATTTATAAAAGCAAGCTGTTACTGTTAGAATGGCAGCCTGAGGAGCTCTACAGACATGTTCTCCAATAAAGCAAACACAACCAATGAGAATTATTTTTAAAATAGCAATGATAGTACTCCTTTAAAGTCTCTGGAAATTTTCCTGAGAGTATGCAGCATTTGAGAAAGCTTTGATTCAAGGAGGTATCTACTAAGTCATAGTAGGAACAGAAAGCATCTGTAACACCTCACGTGCCTTGTTCCTACTTCCACCGTCTCCAGCTCAGCGGGATGGAATCTCCACTCCTGATGTACTCGACCCAGAAAACAAACCATTCTCTCCCCTCATATTCTCATCGAGTAGTATGATATCTCACTAATAGGGGCGGGATACAGGCATTTCTCATCCTCTCCAGCCTCAGCCTGCATTGCTGTTGTCTCTAAGTCGTGTCTGATTCTTTGTGACCCCATGGACTGCAGCATGCTAAGTCTCCTGTCCTACATCATCTCCCAGAGATTGCTCAAACTCATGTCCACTGAGCCAGTGATGCCATCCAGCCACCTCCTCCTCTCTTATCCCCTTCTCCTTCTGCCTTCAGTCTTTCCCAGCATCAAGGTCTTTTCCAATGAGTCAACTTCTCACTTTCGGTGGCCAAAGCCATTGCAGAGGCTAAACCCCTGGTGGTTACTGCCACGGGATTAGTATTAGCTCCATTCTCCATCCAGCCCCCTTTGACAGGGTAGAAGCTCTTTCCCAGGCACAATAAGACCAAAGATACTGGAGCCCCAGTAGCCATTAACCCAGATCATTCAGGACATAGATTCTATGCCAGAACATTCGCTCCCAGAAGGCCAGAAACTGCTGCCACCACTCAATGCCCTGCTCATCAGCAGGGGGCACTCTTCCCTCCAGTTCTGGCAAAGTGGCTCAGAGATTTTTTTTTCCTACTAAAGAGGTAGCCCATAAAAACAGAGATATCTGGAATACTCTCAAACTCAGTTTGAAACAGAGGGCAGGAAGTTCAAATCTAAGATCACTCTTGAATACAATGAGTATTTTGATGGTAAGCAATTAAGAAGATTCTGATACCAGTATGAAAGTAACAGGTTAACCCATTAGTCTCCTTGCTGAACAGAAAGAACCAGGGAAAGAGACAACTAAGAAGAGCCTTCCAAAAGTCAGAACAAAGACTGACCTCCAAACTACCTCCTGAAAAGGGCCTTTATTTGACTTGGATTAGACTATGGAGCAATTTATACCCCTAGGATTCAGCTGAAAAATTAGCAGATAGTAACACGTGGGTGTGATATTAAGAGAGTCAGAAAGCTTAACAGAAAGATCAGAGAAGAGAAAAACAGAGTCCTGCTAATTTAACTGTGACTTTAAATGTTTTTATGCACATAAGTCTGTGGTTTTATTTACTGCTAAGAAATCTTGAAGTTCCCAATAGCCATTAGTGCCTTAAATTCATGATAGATTTCACAGCATCTGATGATTCCACAAATGTAAGATGATAACTCTCTGTGGGGAAAATGATTCAGAGAGAAACGATAGAAACTAAAAAGATAGTAATATATATTTATGCAAATATTGTTAACAATAAGCACCAAAGCAAAAAGAACATTGTAAGTAGGGAAATACACTAAAAAAGTAAATGTTTCCTTTAAGTCTTTCATGGGGCAACAACAGCTGTTTCAACAAAATAAAGAGCCATAAAAGCATTAGAGGAATGTATCTATATACATTTGGCTTGCTCTTAAAATTGATATTCAGGGAACATATTAATGTCACAGATACTTCGCTGCTATATAATGGTAGTGACTGCATCTACATAATATTGAAGACATGTATATAGGAAATGAAAAGAAGACTAAATCAAATAATATTATTAGTGTTTTTCATACTCGTTCCAATAAATCTCCTTATACTGCTACTAAGGCAGTTTTCATAGAGTTCAAGGAAATGACATTGAGAATCTGCTCCATGTAACTCATAAACAGGAAATAAAATAGGGGATGGAATGTAAGAGAGTGACAGGGAATATAGCCTAAGTCTAGAGGCAGTGATAGGAAATGATATAAAGGCCATGGGATTACAAACAAGATTTCTTTCAGTACTTTGATGTCTTTGATTCTAAAAGAGGAAACCGCATCCAATAGCATTTTTTTTTTCCTTTGCAGCGCCACCCGCTTGTGAGGTCTTAGTTCCACAGTCAGGGATCGAATCCTCACCCTCTGTTATAAGTAGAGAGTCTTAACCACTGGAACACCAAGAAAGCCCCATCCAATTGCAGTATATATGCTGCTGCTGAGTCGCTTCAGTTGTGTCCGACTCTGTGAGACCCCATAGACAGCAGCCCACCAGGCTCCCCCATCCCTGGGATTCTCCAGGCAAGAACACTGGAGTGGGTTGCCATTTCCTTCTCCAAAGCCTGAACATGAAAAGTGAAAGTGAAGTTGCTCAGTCGTGTCCGACTCTGTGCGACTCCATGGACTGCAGCCCACCAGGCTCCTCTGCCGTGGGATTTTCCAGGCAAGAGTGCTAGAGTGGGGTGCCATTGCCTTCTCCGATGCCTATACCACTCAGTGTGCCTCCATGTGATACTCATTCTTCTTGGCCTTATAGTAACCTTATTAATTGTCATATTCTCCATGAGAGGACCTTCACTGAAGAGGTACTGTGCACCAGACATTTGNTCTGCCGTGGGATTTTCCAGGCAAGAGTGCTAGAGTGGGGTGCCATTGCCTTCTCCGATGCCTATACCACTCAGTGTGCCTCCATGTGATACTCATTCTTCTTGGCCTTATAGTAACCTTATTAATTGTCATATTCTCCATGAGAGGACCTTCACTGAAGAGGTACTGTGCACCAGACATTTGTGGAATGTTTCTAGCATGTGTTATTTATGATCCTTAAAATGACTCTGTGAGACATATAGCATCCTCCTCTGTAAGGGCTAGTCAAGAAAACTAAGGTACCGAAAGACTGAGTCACTAGTTCAAGGTCTCATAGTAAATCTCACAAGTGGAATTTAAACTTAAATACATGTAATTCAAAATTCAGATTATTTCCACTTTTGATGGCCTCCTGAGGATAGGGACTTTGTTTCTCTCAAAGGAGAGCCCTGTCCACAATATCTGGAACAACCTCAGTGAACTTTTTTTTTAACTGAAATGAATTAGGGCAAATATGATTGTGTCATGTAAATAAGACTGGACTAGGAGTCGAGAACTTTGGAATCTAATCATGGTTTGATCACAGATTAAGTGAACAACTTCACCTTCCCATGCCTTCACACTTTGGTTCTTCAACTATAAAATGATGATTCACGAATCGTTTTAGTGAGAGCTCAATTTGAGCACAGGTGTGAAGATCACTGGTAAAGCACCCCACCCTCAACCAGATACATTTCTACATTTAATCCAATACTTTTGACCCTCACTCTGGTACAAGCATCCCACTTCTGTGTTACACCTGTTCGTAGAATGGTAGCAATGGAGTATTTCCTCTAACCATGTTAAGAGGAGGTCAAAGTTTCTCAGTACAAAATTTGGAATTGTTATTTAGACTAATAATTCTTGGTAATAGGAACTTCCCAATAACTCCCTTGAAAGGCGAAAAGAAACAGAGCATGTTATTGTAGCTAATGCATCCTTCTGTTGCTTACTTTTCTTTAGGGAGGTTTACATTAGTGCATTCTCAACTATATATATATATATTTTTCCCTTAAGCTTGACAGTAATAGGCTGGTGTTTTTATGGGATGTAACAAACACATTTTCTTTGTTGTAGATATCTCACAATCATCAGCTGGCTTGTTTGAATTGTCATTTTCTCTGACACTGAGCTGCTTTTGGGCTTCTGATATTCCTTTTTCTAGCTCACGGTTTATCAGCTTGGGTGTTCCTTCCTTTGACAGCACAGCATGGAAGGCACGAATGGAAACTATCGTGACTCACTAAAGAATACAGTAGTTTCCTCACCTTCCCCCTGCTGGTCTGTAGTTCAGCTTTCTAAAGTTTCAGTTACCCATGGCCAACCATGTTCCAAAAATAATAAATGGGAAATTCCGGAAATAGTTTTATAAGTTTTAAATTGCATGCATTTCCAAGTAGTGTTATAAAATCTCATGTCATCCTTCTCCCAGCCATCAACATCAGCTTCTCCTGACATCCAACCATCCACATTATCATGGCTTGATGACCCAGGATCACCCAAAGCAGATGATCCTTCCTCTGACATATAGAAGGTCAGGAGTAGCCTGGTTCTGTGTTACAATGCATATGTCATTCCCTCACTTCATCTCACCATGTACGCATTTTATCATTTCACATCATCACAAGAAATGTGAGTGCAATAAGATATTTTGGGTGAAAAAAAGAGAGATCACATTTAGGTAACTTTTATTATAGCATAGTGTTGTAATTTGGCAATAAGGAGCTCATGATCTGAGCCACAGTCAGCTCCTGGTCTTGTTTGTGTTGACTGTATAGAGCTTCTCCATCTTTGGCTGCAAAGAATACAATCAATCTGATTTCGGTGTTGACCATCTGGTGATGTAGATATGTAGTCTTCCCTTGTGTTGTTGGAAGNCTCTTTGCGACCCCATGAATCGCAGCACGCCAGGCCTCCCTGTCCATCACCAACTCTTGGAGCCTTGACTAGACGGACTGTACCCAATTCATAAATTAAACTTCTTCATAGGTATATATGCATAGAAAGAAACATATTATGTATAGTGTCTGAACAACTTCTGTTTCAAGCATCCATGGGAGGCCCTGGGACGTATCCCCCATGAATAAGAGAGGATACCAAAGTGCTCCAACAGTGGAAGCTGTGCTTCTTATAGAAGCTCCAGAAGAATTTGCCTAAGAGGACCATCTCTTTGCTGCATTTCTACTTCCTGCTCTGACTTGGACTCCACTTATAATTACATAGTGACTTTAAATTCCATTTTAGAAGATATAGCTAGAGGATTAGAGAGTTTACTAAAATACGCTTTTTTCTATAAGGTTTTTTGCTTTTCCACCTCCTAAACCTTCACATATTTGAATGCAACATGAAAGCTGGAAATAAATCAGCCAAAAAACAAAATTGTTAGTGTCTGAGATTCAGCCAAATCAGAGAGATATTTTTCCTTACACTAAATAAAAATTTCATATGTCAATTGCTAGGCATATGCCAGCCACTCTGGCCCAACTATGTTGAAGTTAAATGGCTTCAAGCTTTAGAACTTGAAACAACCTCCAAATGAAGGTAAGGCGGGATCATGACTTCCTTGCATTAACTAATTCACATGGCAGAGTGGAACTTTCCTTTGCTTCTACCTGCTTCTCCTTTGTAATGATCCAAAGTGGTTGTTGATTAGTCACTCAGACTGTAGCCAGATTCCTCTGTCCATGGGATTTCCCAGGCAAGAATACTGGAGTGGGTTGCCATCCTAAGAAAGTAATGTTTAGCCACCAAGAATTTCGGCAGGACCCTGTTGCCAGAATCAGGAAATGAGCTTACTTGGCAGCTGATCATCCAGAGAGTACATTTGTGTTGACCATTGATTTCATGTCCATTGTGGAGCATTCAAGTTTTAATTCTTTATTTCCAAAATTGCATCTTTCAAGCTGTTGTGATCATATAATGTTTGTGCTGCTATTGTTTAAATTACTATAGTTTCATTCCAGAGTGAATTCTCTCAAGAAAAGCAAACCTAATTTACAACCCATTAACAGTAGGCCATTTAGATTGTCTTTTTTAATTTTATTTTATTTTTTAATTTTTTAAAAATATAAATCTATTTATTTTAATTGGAGGTTAATTACTTTACAATATTGTGTTGGTTTTTGCCATACATCATTTTCTTAACCCTCATCCCCACCCCCCTCCTCAATGCCATGAGATTTTTGGGAAGAGAATAAATGAGAAAGGCAGGCCTGAGTGAGATGGTCTATTGTGACCTGGGCAGTTTTATACTTCCCCTATCAAAGTAAGTAAGTTTATTTTTTTATTGCACAACCATATACACTATCCTATGCAATTATGTTCACTGTTAATTGTTTTATAGAATAAAAAGATAAAATAATCCAAAGTCTAGTGACAGTAATACTGTACTGCAGGGGTCCTAAGTTAAGAAGTAAATGAATGCACAAATTCGACAATAGTCACACAGTGGTATGTTACACAGCATTGAAAATGCACAGACTATTAATACATCAAACAAAATGGGTAAATTTCAGAAATATAATGACCGATTGAAGCAAATTTTCAAAGCTTAGAGTTTGTGGTACCACTTTTATAAAGCTCACAGTCAAGCAAAGTAAAGAATATATTGTTTATACATACAGATATGGTAACATTACTCAATATAAAAGGAACACTGACCATCACATAACTTAGAATAACTATTACTTTTAAAAAGACATCAATGGAAAATGGGAGAAGCACATGGATATTATCAAGATATTGATGATATCTATCCTGCTTTTGGATGTATATAGGGACACATGAAGGTTACAATACACATCACATAAAATACAAAAATAAAATGATCACCTTAAAATCCACTACAAAGTAAAAATGTTTAAACAGCTGAACCATCTCAAACAAACCTGCTGCTGCTGCTGCTGCTGCTAAGTCCCTTCAGTCGTGTCCAACTCTGTGAGACCCCATAGACGGCAGGCAGCCCACCAGGCTCCCCCGTCCCTGGGATTCTCCAGGCAAGAACACTGGAGTGGGTTGCCATTTACTTCTCCAATGCATGAAAGTGAAAAGCAAAAGTGAAGTCGCTCAGTCGTGCCCAACTCTTAGCGACCCCATGGACTGCAGCCTACCAGGCTCCTCTGTCCATGGAATTTTCCAGGCAAGAGTACTGGAGTGGGGTGCCATTGCCTTCTCTGCAAACAAACCTAGGTGTAGATAAATTCAGAAATAAGTATCAGCTCCATGTAAGGACTCTCGAGTGAAAGATCCATTCCAGGACTCCTCCGTTTCTCTCAGAGGCGTAAATGCTGACTTGAGGACTGATAACTTTGGTAGTGTAAGTGGGGAAGACCTGTAACCAACCAGTGTGGAAGTTCAAAAGGCTAACAGGAAATAGGTCCCTAATCAAGACCAATTTGGCATGTCTCCAAAGTTACTTCAAGACAAATCAATCTTCTTTCTCCATAATAGAGACTATAGTTTTCAATCAACTTTCTGTTGGCTGGTTCAATACTATTTCTAGCTGGCTCCAATCCTGGATACCAGATTAAAGGTTTTCTGGCATCCAGAGTCAACGAATTATATAAACTCTGCCTTTATACTGTTATGACTCTGTAGAGGTTATTTAGTGAATATTCAGTTCCACTCTTATTTTATACGTGACGACTCAGGTTTAGCTTGTTAGGTGAATTTCTCGAAATCATACAGTCTGTACTTGAGAAGAAAGGACCAGTCATTGCCTAACATTCATGCTTATATTCCATCTGTTTCCCTGTGGTATCCATAAGATTGAATTTGTGCTTCTTCCATTCTGCATTGCATCTTGGCAAACTTACCCTACCTCCTCCATGCAATATTTTATGTACTGAGATCTGCACAATTAGGTGTATACACCTAATTCTACACAATCAAATAAATATTCTGACTTGTTAAGTTAAGGTAGCAACCTACTCCAATAGACCAATACATTTTTCTTCTGTGGTATCCTCATCAGGAGCCATTGGTAGGCATTCTTTCCAGTGCAAAGCCTGCCTAGTAAAGCAGAGGGTGATGGTTCTTTGAAACATATGACCAGGACAGAACCCCAGCCCCATTCTCTGCTAGAGAGTCAGACTCAATCTCAGCACTCAGGTGATGACAGTACATGATAGTTAGGTTCCAAACATAGGCTATAACTGAATCTCAAATATTCTATACATAGCAGAATAGGATTTCCACTATGGCCCTACAAAGCAATGAGGTAAAAGATATTGGTCTCACTTTCTGAGAAGTTTCTGAATAATCCCACTGAGACCACAATACTCTCTTTCTACTCTCTGCTTGAGAGGTTTTGTTCTACGTGCCGTTTTTGATTAATTTACATCCATTCACTTACTAGCTTATTTACTCAAATATATATCAAGCTTCTTTATGTTCTCAATACATTGCTTCATTTACAACATTCTGAACACCTAGTTTTATTAAATGCTAAATATTAATGAAAATTCAAGTGAGGGTAGGCACAAAAATCAAAATGAGTTACAAGACAAAGTAGAACTAGCGATGCCATAGCAGTACAACCATCAGCATGGAAGCTAGAGGAGAACTGACTGCCTCATTTTGGAGGGATCAGTTCACACAGTTCAGTTCAGTTCAGTCGCTCAGTTGTGTCCAACTCTTTGTGACCCCGTGGACTGCAGGACGCCTGGCTTCCCTCTCCATCACCAACTCCCAGAATTTACTCAAACTCATGTCCATAGAGTCGGTGATGCCATCCAACCATCTCATCCTCTGTCGTCCCCTTCTCTTACCACGTTCAATCTTCCCCAGCATCAGTCTTTTCTAATGAGTAAGTTCTTCGCATCAGGTGGCCAAAGTATTGGCGTTTCAGCTTCAGCATCAGTCCTTCCATTGAATATTCAGGACTGATCTTCTTTAGGATGGACTGGTTGGATCTCCTTGCAGTCCAAGGGACTCTCAAGAGTCTTCTCTAACACCACAGTTCAAAAGCATCAGTTCTCTGTCACTTAGTTTTCTTTATAATCCAACTCTCACATCCATATATGACTACTAGAAAAACTATAACTTTGAGTAGACAGATCTTTGTTGGCAGAGTAGTGTCTCTCCTTTTTAATATGCTATCTAAGTTAGTTGTAGTTTTTCTTCCAAGGAGCAAGCATCTTTTTAATACAGTGCAGTCAACATCTGCAGTGATTTTGGAGCCCAAAAAAGTAAAGCCTGTCACTGTTTCCACTGTTTCACCATCTATCTGCCATGAAGTGATGGGACCAGATGCCATGATCTTAGTTTTCTGACTGTTGAGTTTTATGCCAACTTTTTGACTCCTCTTTCACTTTCATCAAAAGAGTCTTTAGTTCTTCTTCACCCTCTGCCATAAGGGTAGTGTCATCTGCATATTTGTCTGAGGTTATTGATATTTCTTCCGGCAATCTTGATTCCAGCTTGTGCTTCATCCAGCCCAGCATATCTCATGATGTACTCTGCATATAAGTTAAATAAGCAGGTGACAATATACAGCCTTGACTTATTCCTTTCCCAACTTGGAACCAATCTGTTGTTCCATGTTCAGTTCTATCTGTTGCTTCTTGACTTTCATACAGATTTGAGAGATTTGAGGAGGCAGGTCAGGTGGCCTGGTGCAGATGATGATTGCAGCCATGAAATTAAAAGATGTTTACTCCTTGGAAGAAAAGTTATGACCAACCTAGACAGCCTATTAAAAAGCAGAGACATTACTTTGTCAACAAAGGTCCATCTAGTCAAGGCTATCATTTTTCCAATAGTCATGTATGGATGTGAGAATTGGACTATAAAGAAACCTGAGCACCAAAGAATTGATGCTTTTGAACTGTGGTGTTGGAGAAGACTCTTGAGAGTGCCTTGAACTGAAGGAGATCCAACCAATCCATCCTAAAGGAGATCAGTCCTGGATGTTCATTGGAAGGACTGATGTTGAAGCTGAAACTCCAATACTTTGGCCACCTCATGCAAAGAGCTGACTCATTTGAAAAGACCTTGATGCTGGGAAAGATTGAAGGCAGGATGAGAAGGGGACGACAGCGGATGAGATGGTTGGATGGCATCACTGACTCAATAGACATGGGTTTGGGTGGACTCTGGGAGTTGGTGATGGACAGGGAGCTCTAGCGTGCTGCAGTTCATGGCGTTGCAAAGAGTCGGACATGACTGAGTGTCTGAACTGAACTGAGTGCAGCACTTTCACAACATCATCTTTTAGGATTTGAAATAGCTCAGCTGGAATTCTATCGCCTCCACTAGCTTTGTTCATAGTGATGCTTCCTAAGGCCCACTTGATTTCACATTCTAGGATGTCTGGCTCTAGGTGAGTGATCACACCATCATGATTATCTGGNTCATGGCGTTGCAAAGAGTCGGACATGACTGAGTGTCTGAACTGAACTGAGTGCAGCACTTTCACAACATCATCTTTTAGGATTTGAAATAGCTCAGCTGGAATTCTATCGCCTCCACTAGCTTTGTTCATAGTGATGCTTCCTAAGGCCCACTTGATTTCACATTCTAGGATGTCTGGCTCTAGGTGAGTGATCACACCATCATGATTATCTGGATTGTGAAGATCTTTTTTGAATAGTTCCGTGTATTCTTCTGCTTCTGTTAGATCCATACCATTTCTGTCCTTTATTGTGCCCATCTTTGCATCTAATGTTCCCTTGGTATCTCTACCTTTCTTGAAAAGATCTCCAGTCTTTCCCATTCTGTTATTTTCCTCTATTTCTTTGCATTGATCACTGAGGAAGGCTTTCTTATCTCTCCTTGCTATTCTTTGGAACTCTCAATTCAAATGGGTATATCTTTCCTTTTCTCCTTTGCCTTTCACTTCTCTTCTTTTCACAGCTATTTTTAAGGCTTCGGTTCACACAGGAAGCTGTATTTGAGGATTAACGAATTTCTAACTCAAGGGAAAAAAGCTGTAAAAAACATGTTTTACGTGTTTTATCTATCTCAGGTCCATATAAATATATGGATGTGGACATGGTTTGTTTCCAGTCTTTAAAAAAATTAATCACTTTATTCTTTAAAAGAATTAATTACTAGATTTGGGGCTTCCCTGGTGGCTCAAATGGTAAAGAATCTCCCTGCAATGCAGCAGACCTGGGTTCTATCCATGGGTCAGGAAGATCCCCTGGAAAAGAGAATTACTACCTACTCCAGTATTCTTGCCTGGGGAACTCCATGGACAGAGGAGCTTGCTGGGCTACAGTCCATGCGGTCACAAAGAGTTGGACACAACTGAATTAATAACACTTTGGGGGGGGAGGGTAAACAGATACAACTGAACAACTTGCAAGATGACAGATTTATAACTTAAAAGGAGTAAAAGTTGTCTTTTGTTTTTTGTTTTTTTTTCATATAATGCCATGTTTCAGAACTATGAACCACAATATACATTCAAAATGTTGGCTAGGTAACCAGTGTGAAAGATGGCAAATTTAATCACAATGAAAAACTGGATACTATTTGTTTTTGATGTTTTTTGTTTAAAGCTGTGTCACTATGTTAGGGCGATGAGTGCTGCTTTTTTGGTTTTGGGTTTTGCTTTTCCAAAATTTTGTTTCATAGTTTTAAAAATAATGAGAAAAGGTTTACTGCCTGCTCAACAGTGCAGTCATTAGGTTATCTTCACTGTCTGGCTGCTACTGTCTTTGGGTTCAGCTACATTTCATAAAAGAACACCGGAAACCCTTGGATCCTATTACATAATTACTCTTGTGGAAGGGGAGGGATTATATTCCATTAAATTGTGCTGAGACTGATAGTAATGAGCAATCACATGACCAATGGGAGTTTGTATACCTTTGTCCTCTGGCTTCCTAGACATTTTCTGTCTCAAGAGAATCTGTTACTTTGGGGATAAATATCATATTTTTCTCTTGATTTTTTTTTTGTCATGAGTTTTCAATATATTTAGTAAATATTTACTGAGGGCCAATTAAGTGCCAAGTACTAAGTGCTTAGAAAAGTGAAAGAAAAAAAAAATGAGAACATTTTACCAAAGACAGTTTCTTATTTAATAATTCTTCATGAATCCCCTTGATTTGGAGCTAACTCCTAGAAGATCTAAAATAGCTGAAAGAGATCGCTACCAAGGACTGAAANCTAAGTGCTTAGAAAAGTGAAAGAAAAAAAAAATGAGAACATTTTACCAAAGACAGTTTCTTATTTAATAATTCTTCATGAATCCCCTTGATTTGGAGCTAACTCCTAGAAGATCTAAAATAGCTGAAAGAGATCGCTACCAAGGACTGAAAACAGAAGTGGGAAGGATGAAGCCAGAGACAGTTGCTTTTTAGCATAAGCTTTTCTGTTTTTAATCCTAAGCTCTTCTGTATCATTTTACTTTTGTTTTTAATATATCATTTTATGTATTATTTTGATATAAAATTAAAAGTGTGACTAATTCCTTGAAAAATAAAAAGAGCTTTAGGTGTTCTTATATACTCAGAATGAGAATGTAAAAGACTTTTGCAAGAGAGATCTTATAAAAACTGGAGAAAGGAGTAAAGATATTAGCCTAAAATTTATCAATTTAATAAAGAAAATCACAAAGCATAACAATTCATGTAATGCTATAAATCTAAAAAGAGTTTAGTTTTGAATTGGTAAAGCTAATTTAACTAATAAAATTATCTCTGCTAATCTTTCTTATGATATAAACATCATGTTATCTCTCTGTTGAAACTAACTGAATGGATATGTATTGAAGCCTTACTATGTCCTTGGCACTTCATTGAATGCTGAAATTGTACTGTTGAGCAAAGCAGATGTAATTCTTCTCTTCATGGCATGTATAGTTTATTAGCAAAACTATGATTCAGAGAGATTAATTTCATCCTGTCAACACCAAAATATTGGATTTATTACACAGCAAAAAGCGGACAATGATTGTTTTATGTCTTGAATGATCCAAAAGTACCAACATTTTTCTAAGTTCAAGTGTCAGTTCAGGTCTCTTTAACTTGTACTATTAAAATACACCTATGTTTTGAAACAGAAATCTATAATTTCCCAGTTACCACAAATATGTAATATTATTAAAAGTGCAAAATATATATGCCACTTTGTCAAACAGCAAACAGAAAAAATGCTTATACTGTAGTCTACAAATCTGGTGGTCCTTATTATTCCAGGATAAAATATTTGGTCATACAATTGCTTGCTATGATTACAGTAACAGAAAAATGTCTCAGGCTTATTGGAAGAAATAGTACATACCTACGTATGGCCTTTATCAACAGCCTACTGTAGGAGAAAACAAAACTCTNGTCCAATAAAAATATATCCTAGCAACTTGTAGACATGTAAAGCTAGAATTTAGGTCAAGGTTAGAGATCGCCCATCTAAAGAGTGGAAAGAAAGCTATAAGAGTGGAAATATAAATAGAGAAGGCCTGAGGGCTAAGGAATCAGACTTGGGAGACACTCAAAATTTCTGGCTCTAATAAAACAAAAGCTAGAGCAAGAGAAGCTTTAAAGTTCATAGAGGATACTCAATCAGTTAGCTAGTTAGTTAGTTAGCTAAGTCACTCAGTAGTGTCTGACTCTTTGCGACCCCGTGGACTGTAGCCTACCAGGCTCCCCTGTCCATGGGATTCTCCAGGCAAGAATACTGGAGTGGGGTGCCATTTTGCTGCTGCTTAGTCGCTTCAGTCATGTCCAACTCTGTGAGACCCCATTGATGGCAGCCCACCAGGTTCCCCAGTCCCTGGGATTCTCCAGGCAAGAACACTGGAGTGGGTTGCCATTTCTTTCTCCAATGCATGAAAGTGAAAAGTGAAAGTGAAGTCATTCAGTCGTGTCTGACTCTTTGCGACCCCATGGACTGCAGCCTACCAGGCTCCTCTGTCCATGGGATTTTCCAGGCGAGAGTACTAGAGTGGGGTGCCATTGCCTTCTCCTGGGTTGCCATTTTAGCATTAGCTAAATGATCCTGAGTATATAGCAAAGAGTTGGACACAACTGAGTGACTGAACTGAACTGATATCCAAATAGCTCCAAAGAAGAAACTTTTCCATTAAAACAGTGGTTTTGGTCTCTTGACGCTATCTTTTTAAAATCTAAAATAGTAGTCAATTCTCTTGGGACACATTTATTCTGTATTTTATACAGCATCATTGATGTTTCACAAACACCTTAGAGAAAAAAAAAAAAAAACCCTAAATCCAATTCCAAAGCACAGCCTGATGCAAGTGTGGGAGAAAGAAAAAAAAAAGCAATTAGAAAAAAAATGATTACAAAAATCACACAAGATCTGAGACACAGAAAAAGGGGAAATGTATTTGGAAAGTTGAAGAGACATTCACTTTTGAAAAATTGAATAAAAGAGATGATTTCCATCTAATTGCAGTATAGTCAATTTGCCAATGATGACAATTTGCATTTGAAAAGAAAATAGCAAGCAACATCTGAATGCAAATGAACATTTTTGATTTTTTTCTTTTAATGGGCAGGTAAAACAGTTACAGAAAACCAAACATTAAACACAGAGAGAGAAGAACAGCATTTAATTTAATGTTTAGCCAGTAATTTTGATAGTTGCTACAAATATGTATATACATACAAATACTTTGTAAAAAATAATGCAAAATGTCACATGTGTGGAAGAGAATGAAAACATGTAGTTTTCATTGTAGTTATAAAGTATCTGACCATTTTGACTCAAGCGTAAATTTTAGCCAAAAATGTCCTAGTCTCAACTGCTTAGTGAAGATAATAACCAACATGATAAGCCCACCGTTAAAGCATTAGTGTTGTTACAATGCCAAGAAACCAAAGCAAAATGGAACCAAAGTAGGGATAAGAAACATAATGCAAAAATTTTGAGACTGGCTTTGGAGTGAATTATCACTTAAAAAAAAAAAAAAATCTAGTTTAGAGCCTTTTCCAGAGAGAACACTAGAAAATGTCACTGACTCCCAGGCTGCTACCCATCTCTCCCTGACAGTAGTAAAAACAGAAGGCTTTAAAGATCTGGTTTGAACCACTTTCTCTACATCACATCAGCTGCTTGACTTTGGACAAGTTGTTTAAAGTCCCTGTGCCTCAGTTTCTTCATTTACAATATGGTTTTCACTTTCATGCATTGGANCTGCTACCCATCTCTTCCTGACAGTAGTAAAAACAGAAGGCTTTAAAGATCTGGTTTGAACCACTTTCTCTACATCACATCAGCTGCTTGACTTTGGACAAGTTGTTTAAAGTCCCTGTGCCTCAGTTTCTTCATTTACAATATGGTTTTCACTTTCATGCATTGGAGAAGGAAATGGCAACCCACTCCAGTGTTCTTGCCTGGAGAATCCCAGGGACGGGGGAGCCTGGTGGGCTGCCGTCTATGGGGTCGCACAGAGTCGGACATGAATGAAGTGACTTAGCAGCAGCAGTAGCAGTGTGGTAGCAATGTATACATACAGTAAAGAATTAGTGCCATAATTAGAAATACTGTCAGTAAAGTATGACAATATACAAGGATTCTAACAAATAGTAGTTACTGTTATACTGAAAGAGAAGCTGAGGTTTAGTTCTGGTTCTGTTATGAAATAGGTACATGATCTGGGGAGAGGCACATCACCTCTCTAGGAATCAGTTTATTTATCCAACAGATGAAGACTATGATCCACCACATAGTCTTCCTACTTATAAAGACTCAGGGAATGAAGGAACAACTGTGGTGAAACAGCCTTTACGTCATTCAAAATTTAAGAGGCACTTCTATATTCTTTAAGAAGTCAGACATATAGATCCTAGTCCTGAAATATCTGTTCCCAATTTTATCCCATAATATGGTAAATGTGTTCATTAATATATTATTCCCACAAGCTAGTGTACACTTGTCGATGCATTATAATTTTTGGATAGACCGATAAGAAAGAGTAACTGGGACATTCAGTAGTTGAGAGGTTCATGAAAATTTTACTCAGAATGACAGTAATTTGTTTCTGTTCAGTCACTAAGTCATGTTTGACTCTTTGTGACCACATGAACCACAGCACACTAAGCTCCTCTGTCCTCCACTATCTCCCAGAGTTTGCACAAACTCATGTCCATTGAGTTGGTGATGCTATCTAACCATCTCATCCTCTGCCACCTCTTTCTCCGTTTGCCTTCAATCTCATATCGTTTTTGACTACTGATATATGAGACTTTGAGTAAATCTCAATCTGTATTCAGGAAAGGAAGACGCGAAATTGATGCACACATATGTAAGTCAAATGTGTTAGAGGATCTTCTATTTGCAATTTAATAAGAGGAGATAAATAAAATAATAATTAGATTTGTGAATGACAGTTCAGTTCAGTCACTCAGTCATGTCCAACTCTTTGCGACCCCATGAATCGCAGCATGCCAGGCCTCCCTGTCCATCACCAACCGCTGGAGTTCACTCAGACTCATGTCCATCGAGTCGGTGATGCCATCCAGCCATCTGATCCTCTGTCATCCCCTTCTCCTCCTGCCCCCAATCCTTCCCAGCATCAGGGTCTTTTCCAATGAGTCAACTCTTCACATGCGGTGGCCAAAGTATTGGAGTTTCAGCTTTAGCATCATTCCTTCCAAAGAAATCCCAAGACTGATCTCCTTTAGGATGGACTGGTTGGATCTCCTTGCAGTTGACAGGACTCTCAAGTCTTCTCCAACACCACAGTTCAAAAGCATCAATTCTTCAGGGCTCAGCTTTCTTCACAGTCCAACTCTCACATCCATACATGACCACGGGAAAAACCATAGCCTTAACTAGATGGACCTTTGTTGGCAAAGTAATATCTCTACTTTTCAATATATTATCTAGGTTGGCCATAACTTTCCTTCCAAGGAGCAAGTGTCTCTGACAAAAAGGACCCAAATTTAGTTCGCTTTGTTTGTTTCAAATGCCAGTTCAAGTTTGCTGTTTAGTATTTCTTTGCATATAAGTATCTGGTAAATTTCCACCACATATTTTCATTTGTGTAGGGTCCTATGATTTAAGCTAATGGATGAAAGTTTAGACAATGTGCGATGCTCTAACACACTTCTGCAAAAACCAGTCTCTTCTTTGGGAACTTTTATATTCAATAGTTGACAGAAAGTTTAATAATGAAGTTTGCATTTTGATGGCTAATTCAGAAATCATATCAAAATTGGGCTGTTGATAATTAGCCAACCCAAATAAGTGCCATGATTCAGTCAGCGATAATGTCAAAAACAACTACATTTTTGAAATGCTGGATTCTAGTTTGTACATAGATTTGTCATTATATGCAAGTGAACAACTATTCAGTTTGCGTTCATTTTATAATCCTGTTATTTACATGTGTAACTCTGTCTAGTATCACAAGGTGACTGTGCATCTCCTCCAACTGAGGATGGGCTCTGGTTTTATTATTTTTTGTTATTTCCACAGCATCCATTGTTCACTTAAATAATCAACCTATCACTACGTTTGAAGTAGCTTATGCAATTCCTAGCAACAGTATTAAGTGTTTTGGGGGAAAACGACCCAAACTTTATCAGACAAATCCAATACAATGGTTGGATTTGTCTTCTCAATCATAAATTCTTGAAAGAATCGTTAAGCTATTCCATCTGTCAGTAAGAAACACAGTGAAACCATATCCCAAAGTTAAAAAGTCATTGCAATTTTTAAAACCCTTAAGAATTTTTGCATCCCACCGAAGAAAACATTCAGTGATATCTGCAATGGTGAACTATCCTTTAATTAACTTTAAAAAGCAATTATATTTAGGGAAACAGACCTTGACATAAAACTGAGGGAGTCAATTCCTAGGCAGATTGATAAGAAGTCCGGGGTCCCCTAGGAGGAGAAAAGGGTCTGGGGCTGTCAAGGAGGAGATACGGGTCTGGAATTCTCAAGGGGGAGGAAAGGACCAAAGTGTTTTTTTCTGCATTCTTTAATAAGGATTATATAACAATAACATATCCTGCTTGAGGACACATTTCTCCTTCCTGAAAACCTTCTGACTAATCCTGTTATTTTAAAATGTATATTGCAGGAGTGGGTATAGTAAGATGTTTACAACCTTTAGACATTCTTTTGATTTATTGTAATAACCAAGCAAGGGAACCACTCTCCGTCCCCCTTCTGATGTCTATATCAGAAGTTTTTTCTGTCCCTTTTACACTTTAATAAAACTCTGCTATACAAAAACTCTTTAGTGATCAAGTCTGGTCTCTGGTACCAAAGCTAAATCTTCAGAGACCAAGAATCCGACATCACTCACTGTAAGCGATCATCTTGGGGGTTCATCCGGGATCTTCAGGACAAGGTAAGAACACTCAGAGCTCTAGACTCTCTGCTTTCTCAGTAGGCACGTTTTCTGCTTTACTTTACTAACTCTCCGATGTGTGAGTGAATGAATGACACACCATGAGCAAAGCAAGTGATGAGCCCTTGTCTGCAGTTTTGCAGTGCCTTGTTATAACTGAAGGCAGCCCCAGAAAGGGGAGCCTTGTTGGGGGATTATACCAACCTGCCAATGCCAAGAGACACCCAAGGTCCCTGCTAGGGGAGTAAGCAGAGATGGGCAAAGCATGTGGACCGAACTTTCCTTTCTCAGTCACCTTTCCTGGANGCAGTGCCTTGTTATAACTGAAGGCAGCCCCAGAAAGGGGAGCCTTGTTGGGGGATTATACCAACCTGCCAATGCCAAGAGACACCCAAGGTCCCTGCTAGGGGAGTAAGCAGAGATGGGCAAAGCATGTGGACCGAACTTTCCTTTCTCAGTCACCTTTCCTGGACCCTTTGATCATTCTGTAATTGTGTGGGGAATTAGAACTACTAACCTAATCTATTGGATCATAGGCCTTCAAGGGAATTGTGATCCATGCTGTTACTATGCACTTTTACTTAGACCCCATGTGTGGAAGCAATTAGCCTTGCTAGACTAGGCAAGCCTTGCTAGAAAGTTACTCGGAGCATATATGGAGCAAGGTGGAACTCTAGCTCCTGCAACAAGTTCGGGAACTAGGCAGAACTCTAGCTACAGGAACATCTCTCAGGTTAGAGGTTACTCTCTGGGCTGCCTGCCTCAGGGGCCAGGAATNTGTGAATCTTATTCTATGATGGATGACATAGAGCCTATTGAGACTTTTAAGGAGAGTAACTGAAGGCAATGATGGAATCTCTTTGGGTAACTTGAAATATATACTTCGAATGGCTACTGCCTCAAGTACTCTCATCTGTGAAATAACAGGATGTTAGCCCTCTCTGAAAGTGTCTCCAAGTCATATTCAAGAGTAGTGACAGCATGCCTCCTTTGCATTCAAACTTATCAAACTACCACCACGTGTCTGTCCTGTTCTTATTCTCCTAGTTTGGCTCCCGTCAGCTACTGACCAAATCTGAGGGGTCTCACAGCACCCACTGCCCATCATGGGAATGCCTTGTCCAGCCATGAAGGTTACTTCTGGAGGTGCCTGGGTTCAGCACAGAAACACCACCAACTCCCACGTCTCTGGGTCACTTTGTCCTTTGGGTCCTGAAGCAGCTTCACTCATGCCCAGAATCTTCAAGCTCCCAACCTTACGATATTGGTCTTTGCCCCTGTCACTCCATCCCTTTTGCTGCCAGTTCGAAACTAAGCTACGGGGCCAATTTGGAATAGGCTCCACATTCCATCCATCCTTCTACTCCATCTTTTATATCTTCCTTTTTAGTCCCCTGCTCCTGCATGACCCAAACAAGACCTTTTCTATTTCCAGTTCTTAGTCACTAAACATAAGCATCAATTCATACAATCAAATAGATTTAATTGGGTATAGGTTTGTGTTGGCAGTGGAAGGAGACAGCATGACAGTCATGTCTAGAAGGAGGGAAACCATTGTTTATCTTAACACCAGCTTGCCCTTCCATATTCTTCTCATAGGGAAAGCAGATTTTAAACCCTTTTAAGATAACTTCAAATACACTAACATTACAAATCCACAAAGAGTTTTCTTTCATGCACTATAGAAATAGGCCATTAAATTTGCATGTCTAAGGGAACTTTTCAGTAATTGCTTTCCTTAAACAAAATTAGTATGGTCAGCCCATGAAGCTGTAAGAAAAAGGAGGACAAAGTAAATGATCTAACTTTGTTTCAGTGCATGTAGCACAGAGGAATAAAGATGTCTTTTTTAACAACTATACCTATATTTCAATCTGACTGTAAATGTGGAAGAGCAAATTGCATTAGCTTTTTCTGAAGCTGTTATCTGCTTGGTCTACAGGTGTGGGAGTATTCAGGTCTAAAATTGAGACTCATTTAAGAGTCTCCTTTGTGGGAAGAACTGGAGATAATATAGCTAATATTCCTATAACAAAGAAATATTATACTCTAGAAGTAAGAATTACTTATTTTAAATATCAGCTCTGTGTCTAATTAGCATTGTAATTTTGGAAAACTTATTTTACTTTTCTGAGCTTCGATTTGGTATCCTATAAATCTGGTGTATTAGATGTCTAATGTTCCCTCCAGTTCTAAAAAAGAAAGTCTATTATTCTAAAGCACAAAGGATTTGGGGGAGCCTATACACAATACACAGAAACATTTTTATTTCTGTGTTTCTTTTGTAGAGAACGATGCTTCTTTTTCTCTATTAGCCTTCTACTCCCATGAAGTTAATTAAACTGAATAAACCATTTATTATGTAGGCCAAATATTTTCAGTGTCTAGAGTATTGCTTTGACAATTGCGTGATAAAATAAATTCTGTTGCCATAATTTTTAAAAGTAGAGCCTTTTCTTCCTACCTGGCTTGTCAAAGTAGGTTTGCAGTCGCTATTTCAAAACCAAGATTTCTAAGAAACTGAGAGAGATTCAGTTTTAATGAACAGAAGCTTTACTTAAATATTCCACTGATAAGCTGTATGAGCTTGTGTAAAGACTTCAACTACTACTATGCTCCACTCTTTCCATCCACGAATTATGACTATCTTACCACCTTGCTTTTGGGGATCTGCTGAAATATGTATTTAGCCAACTTTTAAATAGTGTTCACTTGTAAACATTATGAAACAGGATTTGAAATATCCCACCCAAATCTTTAAAGAGTGTTCTTTGTGGGAGCATTATTTGAAATGTTTTATAGACATCAACTCATTCTTTTTCCAAAGCAACCAGGTGACTTGGGTTGCTTAGAATCCACATTTTAAAGCTGAAAAAAATGAGACCCAGAGAGGTTAAGCAACTCACTGAGACTTCCGCAGCTTGTAAATGTCTGAGCTGGGATTTTAATACAGTCTCTTTAGACTTGGAATCTATTTCTATAATCCTTACGCTATACTTTTTCTCACTTTGAAAATTCCAGCTCATTGTACAAACGTTGGGCACTATTATCATTACAACCACTACTACAATTTTTACTGCTATTGTTGTTAATTTTGCCTTATTCATTCTTCTCAAACTCAGAAGAGTTGTTCACTATACCTTCACTGTATAGTGAAGGTTTATAATGGTGTGTCAAGGGTCTACTCCAAGCCTAGCATAAGCCATAAGCAAATTTATTAGAAAATTTGAGGAAGAAAAATTAAATAATTAAACTGGCAAATTATTTAAAACACTGCTTTTATATTAAAATAATCACAAATATTTTAGATAATCACGCAAAATTCACAAAAGTTTCACAACAAAACATGAAATTTCAAGTAACTCTCAAGTGTGAAGCAGTTATATCCCCATTGGGAGCACGTGTTAGTGAATGAGGATAAGAAGTCCATGGATTATACATGGTTGGCATCTCATGAAGGACTCAGACAAATACCAACTGATAATAATGATGTATTCCTGAATTATATCTGGGACTTCTTATATGTCATAATTCTCATACATTTTTCTATTCTATGTTAGCTAATTTCCNGAGCACGTGTTAGTGAATGAGGATAAGAAGTCCATGGATTATACATGGTTGGCATCTCATGAAGGACTTAGACAAATACCAACTGATAATAATGATGCATTCCTGAATTATATCTGGGACTTCTTATATGTCATAATTCTCATACATTTTTCTATTCTATGTTAGCTAATTTCCTTCTAGATTTTGTATTGCTATAAAGGATCTCTGAAAATTGCACCAGGATCACCAGAACCAAGACATTCAGGTCACAGCTGATGCATCACGTTGTGTCCTCACAGGAAACTCCCCAACTGGTTGCCTGCAACCACCTCACCCTGGGTTTTGCCCACTCCGGCCATGCTCAATGACTGGCTGATGTGGGAGTACAAAAGCCAAGCCTCTGAACCTCAGTTTGGGAAAATGCTAAAGGATCATCCAAGTCCACAGCTCCCAGGCTGAGGACTCAGCTGCAGCTCCACAGTAGACAGGTTCTCCATCTGCCCTGTTCTGAATTCCACAATGCCTTAAAAACTTATCTCCTGGGCGTACTCCCTCCAAACCTGCAGCATATCACCCCATGTCTCATCCAGGGGACTCAATCTAAGACAACTCTTTTTGGATTATTTACCTCTTGTGGTATGGATTTAACAGATTGGATGATCATGGGTGAAAAAATGTCCAAAGTATTTAATATATGTTAAATATATATATATAATATAAATATAGGTGTTCAGTTGTATTAGACTCTTTGCAGCCCCATGGACTATAGCCTGCCAAGCTACTCTGTCCATGGAATTTTCCTGGCACACATACTGGAATGCAGTGCCATTTCCTACTCCAGGGGATATTCCTGATCAGTGGATCAAATCCCTGTCTCTTGTGTCTCCTGCATTGGTAGGTGGATTCTTCACCACTAGCACTGCCTAGGAAGCCCAAAGCATTTAAGGGCAACATTTAATGATAAGGAAAACATCAAGCTTTCATGTAGCGTCAGGATGGGTGATATGAAGCATGAGAGGAAACAAATGTTGAAGTCATGGTCAAATGTCAAGATTAGGAACTAAGAGTAAATGAAGTAATCACATCTGACTCCCCCAGAGGAAGGCAAGGCTCATACCACTTAAGTCAAGAGGACTATCTTACTTGGACAGAGGTTTCTTTCAAGAAGTAGGGACAGACTTGTGTTAAGGTTATGACTTGGACGTTGACAGTCCTGAAGCTAACAGTCAATAATCAATGTCACAAATGGATTCAACAATTGAATAATAATACTACAGTTCAAGGAAGCAAAAGAAATATCTGGTTCATTTTTGAACTACTCTTGACATTGTTCTTATTTTGCATCTTCTTGCTGATTAATCGTTGCTGCATAGGTCCAGTTCTCACTCTCTACTCCTACGAATCTCTTCACCCTTACCTAATTAAAAAACTAGAAATTTTCTGAAAATTCTTCTGATATAATGACAGAATCAGGTCATGAAGTGTGAAATCTGGTTCCTAGATTTACTAACTTTGGAACAATGAGCAGGTTATTTAATGGCTCTGAAGTCAATTAATCTTCATAAGCCCTATTTTTCTTATTTGTAAACGAGGATAAAAATAATAATACATCATAGACATTGTCAATCATAAATGAATTATTTCAAATAAAAATCTATCTGTTATAATATGTGAAAAAATGTTTGTATCACAAAAAGAAGCTTTTGTAAATGTCCAAGATAAAAATTTTAATTCATACCTCAAGAAAATCAGGGCCAAATCTCCCTCTGAGAAAGAGCAAAAGCTGTTAAATAAAATATAAAAATTATCTTCACCAAAGATATTATATATGTTGTTGCTGTTAGTCACTTAGTTGTGTCTAACTCTTCACAGACTGTAGCCCACCAGGCTCCTCTGTCCATGGGGTCTTCCAGGCAAGAATATTGCAGTGGGTTACCATTTCCTTCTCCAAAATATCTTCCCAACCCAGGGATCAGACCTGGGTCTCCCACATTGCAGGCAGACTGTTTACCATCTGAGCCACCAAAAGAAGGTATTATATATAGTAATAAGGAATTATCATGTCAGAGTGTCAGGAATCATAGAGAGATAAATGAGTAGGAAAGCTGCATTTGCCCTGAAGACATTTGCAAACACTATCATGTCTGAATTTTCATTTTGGTGGTCAACCGAGGCAAAGGGGCAGAAACCAAAGTGTCTGCAGTGGGACTTCCCTGGTGGTCCAGTGGCTAAAACTCCATGCTCCTAATTCAGAAGGTGCAATTTGATCCCTGGTCAGGGAACTAGATCTCACATGCCACAACTCAGAATTAGCACAACTAAAGATCCACCTTCTGTAATGAAGATCGAAGATCTAGTGTGCAACAAGTAAGACCCAGCACAGCCGATATATATATATACATATATATATATAAAGGCTCTGCACTGGTGGAGAGATTCTAGAACAACGTCTTCAAATAATCTGAAACACAAAAGTGCTACATCCTCAGATTAAAAGTGAACCTGAAGTTGATTAGCCTTCACACTGCTCTGTAGTCCATAGTTCAGACTGTAGGAATAGTCTAACATATCTTAGGCTTTGGCTTGGTTTAAGGTAGCTTTGGAAAAGTGAAGCACTCAGACATTTGGGAGTAGCTAAGAGACACAGGAGACACAGGTTCGATCCCTGGGTCAGGAAGAGTTCCTGGAGAAGGGAATAGCAACCCATTAGAGTATTCTTGCCTGGCGAATACCATGGACAGTGGAGCCTGGTGGGTACAGTCCATAGAGTTGCAAAGAGTCAGAATCGACTGAAGCAACTTAGCATGCATGCATGCAACTCAGCCTCTAGAGAAATGTATATTCATGCAGGTCTTCAATTACATGGAACACACCCTTTCCAAAGAAGCAGAGTTGGAAACCAGAGAGACAGAGGAAGCAACTGACCAAGGAACAGAACAGCAGCATCTTCTGATATTGAAATAATTTGACAAAGACTGAAAAGAGCAATTTATTGACAAAACTCTCTCCTTGACCAAATTGTAGGCAGGATCCTCTAGGTCTCAACCTTATCCCCAGTTTTAGCAATAATTCTCCCACTTTGCGTGTCTGAGCAAGTTCCTCATTCTCCATTTAATGCATAAGACCGACCTTTAGCAAGAATCCTGTTGGGTCACTTTAGCAAGAACCGCCCCCTTACCCTTCAGGTCTACTCTTGGGAGTTTTCCACCCACGGGCCCCCACTCTGCCCCTTGGCTATAAATCCCCAACTATCTTTGTGAATTCAGCGTTGAGACTGTTCTCTCTCCCCTGTCACAGTACACCTGTCATGATAGTCTTGAATAAAGTCTTCCATTCATTTTAACAAGTGTCAGAATATTAATATTTTATTTCCCTTTAACATTAATAAACTAACCAAAAAGCTTTAAAAAATCTGAAGAATCTAAGAAACTATGAAAAGTGTCCTGGTGAAAAACTCAGTCATCATAAGTCATCTGATATATACTCTCTGTTTACCTATGTATGTGTAGTTCAAGAAACCAAATAAAAATTAATACAGAACTGAATTCCAGCATGATTACATTATTTTAACCAAGTCAGCTGCAAGAGCTGCTATTACTTCATTTAAAATCTCTATTAACCATTAACAACAGCAGTCAGAGAAGGAGAGAGTGAGAAACGGCAATGGCACATAGCATTGTGTGCCATGGCTTGCTTCAATAAAAGGATTTCTCAAGGATATTTTTATTCACCATATACATATGTAGACTTTCTCTTTGTGATCATTGCCTTTATTTTCTTTTATTCAAGTAAAGTTTCTTTTATTAAAATAAACTCTTACTCATCAACATATTTGAAGGACAACAGAGGGCACAAGTGAAGCAGTGTCTACTGAGAAAACATGAGTCAGAAAAACAGCCTATACGCACTTTAATAGTTTGCCTTTTTGGGTTGGTAACAATACAATGTACTCACAAAACATTTTGTCTTTTCCATATCCATTACAATATTTATAGGAATTTAGTTGGGATTGCATAATAATAATAAGTACCATTTATAAGTTGCTTTTATGTGACTGGCACAATAATGGGCTTTTTAAAAAACATGATCCCATTCAACTACTATAAGGTAAATGTCATTAAATCAATTAGAAAATGAGGAAGCTTAGACTCAAGGTCACACTTCTAGTCAGTAAAACAACTGAGATTAAAATTTAGGCCTGTCTGCTTGAATAGATATTCTTCCAGAGAAGATACACAGATGGCCAATAGGCCCATGAAAAAAAACGCTCAGCATAGCTAATCATCAGAGAAATCCAAATCAAAATCAAAGTGAGATAACACCTTATACCTGTAAACATGGTTATCATTAAAATGTCAACAAATAATAGGTATTGTTAAGGATTTGGAGAAAAGGGAACCCTCTTACACTGTTTTGGGAATATAAATTGGTGCAGCCAGTGTGGATAACAGAATGGAGGTTTCTCAAAAAAATACAAATAGAACTACGACTGCACTTAAATTTTTTAAAATTAGAAAGAAAAAATTTCTGTTTTGTCTTCAAAATACTTCCTCACTATCATTATTCTCTGATTTTATTTTTTAATTTGTTCTTTTCATCTATGAAGAAACTATAGATACCACATGTGGAGAGAGGTTAAAAAATATGCTGCAGGGACTTTCCTGGAGGTCCAGTGGTTAAGACTCCATGTACCAATACAGGGCACATGAGTTCAATCCCTGGTCAGGAAACTAAGATCCTACATGATGCATGGTTCAAACAAAAAATGCTACAATGATAATTATCAGTATTTTTTAAGCAGTGAGCTCTTTCTGTACATTACCTTAATTATTAAGACCAATAATAATTTTTGACTGTGTGGATCACGATAGACTGTGGAAAATTCTGAGAGACATAGGAATACCTGCCTCTTGAGAAATCTGTATGCAGGTCAGGAAACAACAGTTAGAACTGGACATGGAACAACAGACTGGTTCCAAATAGGAAAAGGAGTACGTCAAGGCTGTATATTGTCACCCTGCTTATTTAACTTCTATGCAGAGTACATCATGAGAAACGCTGGACTGGAAGAAACACAAGCTGGAATCAAGATTGCTGGGAGAAATATCAATAACTTCAGATAGTCAGATGACATCACCCTTATGGCAGAAAGTGAAGAGGAACTTAAAAGCCTCTTGATGAAAGTGAAAGAGGAGAGTGAAAAAGTTGGCTTAAAGCTCAACATTCGGAAAACAAAGATCATGGCATCCAGTCCCATCACCTCATGGGAAATAGAAGGGGAAACAGTGGAAACAGTGTCAGACTTTATCTTTTTNTTATGGCAGAAAGTGAAGAGGAACTTAAAATCCTCTTGATGAAAGTGAAAGAGGAGAGTGAAAAAGTTGGCTTAAAGCTCAACATTCGGAAAACAAAGATCATGGCATCCAGTCCCATCACCTCATGGGAAATAGAAGGGGAAACAGTGGAAACAGTGTCAGACTTTATCTTTTTGGGCTCCAAAATCACTGCAGATGGTGACTGCAGCCATGAAATTAAAAGACACTAAAAAAAATAAAATAAAAAATAAAAAACACTTACTCCTTGGAAGAAAAGTTATGACCAACCTAGATAGCATATTGAAAAGCAGAGACATTACTTTGTTGACTAAGGTCCGTCTAGTCAAGGCTATGGTTTTTCCACTAGTCATGTATGGATATGAGAGTTGGACTGTGAAGAAGGGTGAGCTCCAAAGAATTGATGCGTTTGAACTGCGGTGTTGAAGAAGACTCTTGAGAGTCCCTTGGACTGCAAGGAGATCCAACCAGTCCATTCAGAAGGAGATCCAACCAGTCCATTCGGAAGGAGATTCAACCAGTCCATTCGGAAGGAGATTCAACCAGTCCATTCGGAAGGAGATCAGCCCTGGGATTTCTTTGGAAAGAATGATGATAAAGCTGAAGCCCCAGTACTTTGGCCACCTCATGGGAAGAGTTGACTCATTGCCAAAGACTTTGATGCTGGGAGGGATTGGGGGCAGGAGGAGAAGGGGATGACAGAGGATGAGATGGCTGGATGGCATCACTAACTCGATGGGCATGAGTCTGAGTGAACTCCGGGAGTTAGTGATGGACAAGGAGGCCTGGCGTGCTGCAGTTCATGGGGTCGCAAAGAGTCGGACACAACTGAGCAACTGAACTGAACTGAACTGAAGACCAATAATGATTTATAACTGAATAGAATATTTGATGTTGATCAATTTATTTCAATTAGTCAGCCAGTTTGCATTCATTGGTTTAGATAAGTTTACAGATTTAATTCTATTTTTAATAGAGATTACTTCAGATATATTTCATATTAGAAAGATCAAGATGTTGCCAACGTTTACCTATATTTTGAAGTTTGAAAAGCAATTATTTAAAAGTTTGAAAAATACTGATTTTAAAGTTTAAAAGGTTAAGTTTGCACTTGCTAATTACAAGTCTGGGGAGAGACTGTGACTGCCACTTTTGCCCTTGTGTTCTCATTATTACTGACAATGTAAAGGAGTTTCCCATTTCAGATCAAGACTCAGAACAGAGACATATCTTTAAAGGCACTTGGAAAAGGTCATGAGAAATTGGAATAATGATGATCACTTCACTCCTTTGCCTATTTATGGAAAGAAATGCAATGAGAATATTTCATAAATGTGAATTAATTGTGACAACTTGCAAAAATACTTCTTCAAACAGCCCTCATCTGAAAAAAAGAAAAGTTCACAAAATTGATTTAGAAGTTATAGGTTTGCATTTCTGAGCAAATGAAGATAAGAAATAAATTGTTAATTATGTTCAGCTCCCTAGAACAGTGCTTAACTTACACATAATCCAGGGCTGTGAAATTTAAAGATGTGAGGCTCCCAGTACCATATTAGGATCAAGATGGAGTTGCATATTATGGTGTCAAACCAGCTTCCAAGGAAGGTTGAGACTGTAAAGACTCCTATTTACTGATGACCAAGAGATCAGCCCTTGATAGGACCAAGAAGGCAAGTAGAAGGATGTTTCTGAAAAGCTCTGATTACACTGTCTGAAGGGCTGTCAAAAAGTGCTAGAGTGGGACAAGTCCATTACCAAATCCAAAAATGTCATCAAGCTGCCATGTTTATGGAATACACATGTCTGATGTCTGATATGCAGTCAGAACTCAAGAAGATACTAAATCCCACAAAGGGACAGGCCAGTCTTCTAAAATTATTCTGAAAGTCGGTTGCTTCAAAGGTGATGACAGACTCCTTTCCAAGAGGGACTGGCTCTTCACCTTGATCGTAAGGTGCATAAGAGCCCCTTGTGCGTAAGAGCTAAGACCTTGCCGAACTGGTCGTCTCTGCCTATTTGATATGAGTTCCTGAGGGGAGACTCGGCTGATGAGACAAGAGTTTCCATCATCCTGTGGGGAGAGGAAAGAAACCTGTGAGGTGGATGAAAGGTCTCTCTGCAGCTGTCCCTGCACCTGTCATGATTCCCTCCTCATGCTTTGTAGTCTCAGGAGGAGCTTCAGCTTTCTGTTCTAGAAGCCCTCTTTTCAGCAGCACTGTACACACATGATCTCACAGTTAGAGCACTTCCAGAGATGAGGGAGCATTGTGTCCTACTCTGTTGTTTTTGTTGCCTAGTTACTGTCATGTCTGACTCTTTTGTGACCCCATGGAGAGTAGCCCACCAGGCTTCTGTTCTATGGGCTTTCCCAGGCAAGAATATTGGACTGGATTGCTGTTTCCTTCTTCTAGGGTATCTTCCTGACCCAGGAATCAAACCTGCGTATTGTGCATTAGCAGGCAAATTCTATACCACTGAGCCACCAGGGAAGCGCTTTATACTCTATACCTTTAGTTAATTTATTCATTCTCCCTCAACAGATGCTTAATGATCACCTAAATGGTTAAAAGATGCTATGAGATACAAAGGCAAACTAGCATTTCATTGTTTAGAAAGTTTACATAATCACATCAACAAGAAGACATATACCAAAGTAGTTAAATTAGCAGCTAAAGGTCATAAATATCTGTTATAGACTGATTTATGTTATTCCCAAATTCATATGTTGAAGCTCTGGTGCCCAGTACTACATAATGTGACTGTGTTTGGAGACAGGGTTTTTTAAGTGGTAAAACGAGATCAGTAGAGTAGATCCTAATCCATGACTGGTGTCCTTTCAGGACGAAATTAACACACAAGACACACGCAGAGGTAAGGCCATGTGAAGAAATCAGAAGGAAGCCATCTACAAGTCAAGGAGAAAGTTTCTCAGAAGAAAACAACCTTGCTGACACCTCACTCTTGGACTTCTAGTCTTCGGAACTGTCAGAAAAAGTAAATTTCTGCTGTTTCAACCAGGCTGTGGTATTTTGTTATGGAAACTCTAGCAAACTAACACAGATTCTCCGCACAAAACAAAAACAGACAAGCAAAAACCCCCAAACAAAACAACAAATCACTGACAGAATTAGAAATTGAAAGAAAAGGTCAATTCACACATACCCACACACATATACACACACCCTCCTTAAGCTTAAATAAGTCCTTAGAATCCGTTTCTCTGATTTTAAAATATTGAGATAATTGGTTTACCTCTAAACCTTTGTCAGAAAAGTTATCAATTATACTCTTGACCACATTTGTAAATTCTTCTGTTACACTCAAATATAGTTTTTTGGTATCTGAAAACAGAATACCATTTAAATGATCCAGGTGTTCCCCTCTTATCTTCTCTTGTGAGTTTCAATTCCGCTTGACACCCTTTCTTTACATCTCCTTGTTAATAGTTGAGTGTGTACGTTGTTTCTGTCACGTTAACAAAAGTACCTCTTCCCTGAACAGTTTCATTTCTTCAGTTTATGTTTTTGTCTGCCCTTAACAAATATTCTCTATTTCTCTCTGTCTCTCTCTCTCTCTCTCTCTCTCTATATATATATATATATACACACACACACACACACATATGTAATTTTCTTAAGCTCTTTTCATATGTCTCTATATAGGCAGAGTTTTAGTCTATCCTGGCCATGTTGCTGCAGATTTGCCCACTCCATTTGAGGCATTTCATTTCCATCATCCATTTAGTAATCTTAATGATCTATGTAAATTCTCCCTCTTTTTTTTTAACCTATTCTTTTAAATGCTGACCTCAGAGAGCTCTGTATGTAGTTAAATTGTTCTCTTTTCCTCTTCCACAGAATTACCAGAAGTTTTTCAGAATTCCATTCTAGAAGACCCTATCACTCTTTGTATCATATTTTATTTAAAATTGCTTACATGATAGAAAATGAACACGGGTTCCCTGTTAAGTTGTCTCTCAGTAATACAGAGATTTAGAGAACAAAAAGATCAATTTCCCTTGTGATCATACAATTTGAATTCCATTCCCAGAGGTAGTTATTCATATTTTGATGTTTCAATATCCTTTTCCAGACATTTGTTGGACGAGCTAATGGAGAGGACAAGATGGCTGGTTGACCTTGTGAGCTGGACCCAGGCAATGGGAGGCCCTCACTCCCTCTGCTGTCCTTGGGATGCACGTTCTCACCACTGTTTTTCCATAGAGGGAACCATTTTCAAGGGTGCAGACTGGAGAGAGCTGTGCGCCCTTGAGACCTTCTGGATGGTGTATGTGACAGAACCCAGATAAGGCCTCTATATAAATTTTCAAGATCCTGGTGGGGATTGTGGAGATCTACTCATCTTGTGCTACCAAAGACAAAGCTCCTAATTAAGGAGACTTGTCTTGTTTATTAAACCTGGGGACTACCACTCTGGAGTGGCTGCCTCTTCCTTCAGTCTCTCCAAGCCCCTCATGTATAGGCCTCAGTTTCAGATTTCACCTGGTTTTGAACAAACAGAATTTAAATGTCTAAACCCAAGAACTTTCTAAGGCTTTGCAGTTTCTTCTTCTATCATCAATTTATAAACCAAAGCATGATCATAATCAAAGATATTAGAGTGCACGCATGATGTCATTGTGCTGTAGTACATGGTGATTGGCTGTGGTTCTATAAATAGCCAATTGGTGTTGCCATGGAATCCTTGTGATACAGCCTGAAGGTGTAGGCCTTAAGGCTGGGTTGCATTAATATCCCAGTATTGCTGCTGGAATGGCTTAAGCTGTCTAAGATGATCTGTAATCTATATATTTTGATATTTAAAGCTCTTTATAAACCATTGAATTGTCCAAGTATTTATAAACAGCTCAAATCTTTTTTAAATATATATTCAAATCTTACTATCAAACTGCAGTGTGGATTTGAAATATCTAAGTGTTGGAAACAGCCTTATACCAAAACATGGCAAATCTTGACTATGGATAAATGATACATCTGTGGGTATCTTTTTTTGGCCTTTCTAAAATCTAACATATCCATTATGGAATTCTCTTTATGGAACGAGATCAGTACATTTCGTTCCCTCTCACACTATTTAAAATAGCTATTTAATAGCTATTGGTATTACATAGCTTGTGTATCAGTTGTGGTCCTAATAATAAAAATGCATGGACAGGACTAAAGGAATCAGTGAGAGATGGGAGCGAATGAGCTTTGGTCCTAGAACCCAGTGAGAGCTGTGGGCCTGGGGCACTTGCCTACATTTACCCAGTGGAAGGTCTCGCAGTAGGTAGAGGGTTGTAGTCACTACAAAGCACAATACAGCAGGAAAGTATTGAAGGAAAAATATCAGAAATACCTTCTTGCTCTCCTATTTTGTTGGTGCTTCTTTGGTTTGATCCAAACCAATGGAAACCAGAGCATAAGGGAAGCCAGAGTCAGGTCCCCAGGGATCAGAGAAGAACAGAGCATGGATATATTCTAAAAATATTCACTGAGGACCTGCTATGTATGTACAGGAATTCCCCGGTGGCTCAGACAGTAAAGAATCCACCTGCAATGTGGGAGGCCTGGATTCAGTCCCTGAGTGGGAAAGATCTCATGGAGGAGGGCATGGCAACCCATTCTAATATTTTTGCCTGGAAAATCCCCATGGTCAGAGGAGCCTGGCGGGCTACAGTCAGGCGGTCGTAAAGACTCGGATATGACTGAGTGAATAGACACAAATAAGTACATACAAAATGTGTGTACCAGGTACTGTTCCAGACATTGTTCTAAGAACTTTTCATATACTGCTTCAGTAAATAAATTAATAGCATAAACAATGACAAAAATTATAGGTGACTCATTTTTCCTTTCTATTTTCTCTTACAACAATGCCAAACAAAATACATTTTCTTGAACACACACATACATGATCTTGTGGAAAAGATACCTAGATATGAAACTGCTGAGTGAAAGGGAAGGAATTTTTTTAACTTAAAGTGAAAGTGAAAGTTGCTGAGTCGTGTCCAATTCTTTCTGACGCCATGGACTATATAGTCCATGGCATTCTCCAGGCCAGAATACTGGAGTGGGTAAGATTCAGTCAAATAATTCTCCAGAAAACTGCATCAGTTCACACACTGATCAATGAGAATGCAAGTCACTCCAGATCCCTTGCAAAATCTCACTATTTTAGCATTTTTACCCAATAACCCACGCAGGAAATGGGATATTGTTGTGGTTTTGAAATGTTTTCCCCTGAATACCTATGTGATTCAGCATATCCTTTTATATTTATTACCAATTGTTAGTAATTTCTATTGATACTTTGTATTATATTATTTGTTCCATTTTCTATCAGATTGCTCACTTATTTAAAAAAAAACAGACATTTTTAAAATACACTAAATTTAGTAAACTTTTGCAGTTTTATTTGTTTGTTTTAAAAATATTTTCTTCTAATCTGGTGCTTGTCTTTCACTTTAAAAACCTGGCATTTTATGGGACATGTTGCTCTCCATTGAGTTGTATTTATCAATCTTCCTTTTGGAACTTTGGGTTTGTAGCATATTAGATCTTTTGCTATCCCAGAGGGGAAAAATATTTTCTTTTTTTTCCTCCAACAACCCCTTGAACTTCTAAATATAAGTATTTAATTTATATGGTGTTTCTTTTTGTATATGATAAGTAGTAGAATTATAACATTAGATTTCCCATTGTTTAGTTGCTAAATTGTGTCTGACTCTTTGTGAGCCCATGGACTGTAGCCCACCAGGCTCCTCTGTCCATGAGATTTCTCAGGCAAGAATATTGGAATGGGTTGCCATTTCCTTCTCCAGAAGTTTTTCCCACATCCAACTGTAACACACTATCTACTGAATAGCAAGTTTTTCCTCCCAAGTATTTGAAATATCATTTCTGTTATAAACTAAAAATAATCTCTCAATTACTAATTACATTTGCAGTCCTGGGCTAAATATATTTGGTTATATTAGTCTTCCAACAAGTAAGAACTTCATTTGCTGATTTAAAATTTTATTTATGTCCTTATGTGACATTTACTAAGTTTTTAGGACAGTCTTGTATTTTAGATTGATGTTATAGTAGCCTTTTGATGAATAAGAAATCTTTAATCTTTTTCTTTACTGTGAAACAACTTAAATAATAGGAGTTATTAGACAACTTTTAAGTTTTTTATAGGATAATTTGATTGAACCCAGAAGCTTAATAGATACCATTTAAAGTACTTATGCTTTGCATACTTTCATTAAAATTTTTTGTGTTTTTGACTTATTGTTATTTTACTTGTTTTCAGTCATCCTTTGGTTACTCATATTTTCCTAAAAAATTATTACTTCATCAACATTTTCATGTATATTGATATATATATACACATAGTATATTCTTCTTTTTTTCACTTCTTCAGTATCTATAATTATATCCTGTTTCTTTTTCATAATGTGGATTATTAGAGAATTCTTTTTTCCCTGTTAATTAGACTGGCTAAAGTTTTTAGTATTCTATTTATTAATATATATTATAAATACACCTTTTGGTTTTTTAAATCACATTTACTTTAAAATGTTTCTGCTTTATAAATCCCAAATTTATCTTTGTTTATTCTTTCTCTATATATAATTACTTGCAATTCTTTTCTAACATCTCAAACTAAAGGTTTAGTCTATTTATTGTTTTATTTTCTATTAAATGCATTTAAGGCTGTAACTATTTCTCTGAGAACTGGTTAGGTAGGAGAAAGTACAAGAGAATAAATTGTTATCCAAAACTTTCCATCATCACTTATATCAAAAGATGTGAAAATGGGCATTTGGATTGAAACTCATGAGAATTAGAAATTACATCTCAAGGTGAGGTGGCCAATGGCTCTGACAATGCAGACTTGTCAAAGGGAATACATCTAGGGTATAGAGCCAAGAGCTGAATTTGGAGGAAATTATTGAAGAGTGTGTCGCTAGCTTAAACTCTGCTCTAAGTCACAATCACTTTCTCTCCCACAAGAAAAAAGGAGGAATGTACTCTCCCTGATTCTCGTTCACATCACTAGAAAGGGGAGTACAGGTGACCACTCTTAGTCTGTGTATTTTGTAGTTCGATGTGCATAGTAGTATACAGGAATTTGAGTCAAGACCAAGAGGATTAAATAAAGCACAACATCCTGGCTGTGGATACCTCCATGGGAGCACAGTAGTGGCCTGAAATTTAAAAAGAAACTGCTCTTCCAAAATCTTGGGAAAGGACTTACAATATCAGTGGTTCAGACAGTCCTAGAAAGCAGCATGGCCTCTCTCCCAATTTCCTGTCCACCATGCCATAATTATAGTCGTCAACCATCCAAAATGGGAGGAGTAGAAGAAATAGGAAGCCAACGAAACTCCTTTCCTTAGATTTTTTGCCTGCAGTGGGACCTCCAGGTGATGTCATAAGTCAAGATCAGAGTTTTTGTATATATGATACAATGTATAAAATAAACGGCAAATGAGAACCTACTCTATAACTCAGGGAACTCGACTCAGTGCTCTGTGGTGACCTAAATGGGAAAGAAATCCTGAAAGAGGGGATGGATGTATTTGTACAGCTGATTCTCTTTGCTGTTCACCTGAAACTAAGACAACACTATAAATCAACTCTACTTCAATAAAAGTTAATTTTAAAAAAAGATTAGAGTTTCTGATGATTACATGGGACTGGACATTTTAATCACTGAAATGATACTCTGTTTGGCAAATTAAGGAGAAGGAAATGGCAACGCACTCTAGTACTCTTGCCTGGAAAATCCCATGGACAGAGGAGCGTGGTAGGCTACAGTCCATGGGGTAGCAGAGAGTCGGACACAACTGAGCGACTCTACTTTACTTTACTTTGACTAATTAAACAGGAAGTGTTCCTTTAGGGTAAATCATAAGCCTGCACAGTTGGCCAGAGCTCAGTATAGGGGGAAAATAACTCACTGAACAAAAGCAACAGGACAATGAGAGGCATAGCAGAGTTTCTTTATGACTACATTCCATCAGTCATGTTTGCTTACATTATGGTTACACTTGATCTGATGGTTCTGAGAGGAAGTGTTAATGTCTCCCTCTTTGATTATGTCCTTGAAGGGCCTAAGCTACTCCATCTTGTAAAAGAATTCCATCCTGCAAGGTTCCGGGCAAAAGAACTTTGGATGTTACCCAACCTGAGCCCACTGCCCATAGCCAATCAGCCCTCAGATTACGTAACCTAGCCCCACTGTACACGAGCCAATCGGCCCCTAGGCTAAACCTTCTGACTTTATGTCCAGGAGCTTGTGATTTACCTTGGAAATAAAAACCAATCAAGAATCTACACATAAATCCTATGGATGGAAGTAACCAACCAGTTATCTGTCAACTTAAACA